>BQNB010047593.1:0-43023 GCA_026074375.1 Tanacetum coccineum | reverse complement strand
AACGTAAATCCTCTCTTTAAAGAGATGGTTGAAGATGTCGAAAATGAGAAATCCAATGTTTCAGATTCCGATGAGCCAATTTTACTTAACACACATTTAACCGATAAGGTAGAGAGTTTCGCTCCAGAAGACGATATTGATGAAATCAATGCTTTTCTAGCCATGGAAGTTTCTTCGAATTTTGAGGAAGGATATTTTGATTCAGAAGGAGACGTAACTTTCTTGAGAATCTACTTAGTGATGATACCACCTATAATCTCGCTCCCGAAGTGATTTCCGATCATGAACCAAAACTCCATAATACTTTGGTTACTTTTTCTCCAAGGAGTGATCCTCTTCACCATGAGTTCGTCGGTGACCTTATTACACTTCCTTCGAGGATTACTAGAGAGCATGAGGATTATCTTAGTCGTATGACTTTGCTTTATGAGATTTCAACTTCACGGTCACAGGAAAATGTTCATGCTAATCTGAGTTCAATTATCGAGTCTCTTCCCATATCTCTTATCCCCGTTGAGGATAGTGACCCCGTTCAAGAAGAAATCGATATATTCCTCGTTCCAGATGATTTAATTCTACCAGGTGTTGAGAATGATGATTCAGAAGATGAAGATAATGAGTTACCTAACCTTGATCATCAAGACAACCCGTCATCTCCTCGTCCTCCGCCGGAACCACCAGACGTTTGCTTAAATTTTAAGCCCGATACGGCCATAAAGAATGATGAAGATTTTAACCAAGGAGAAATTGTTTTATCCCTAATGAGTAGGTGAGTCAGCAGCAGGCATTGGCTGCTCCTCAGCCGGAATATCTCATCGTCCACTGGTAAGAACTCCGGGTAAACAGGCTCCGGAACAAATGGTATGTAAATAGGTGAAGGTGGTGCCTGCTCTGGCTCCTCAGGGCCAGGCACGTAATCCGGAGATGGTGGATCCTGAAAAATAGGTCCCTCGGCTCCTGGTGATCCTACGTCAGATAGGTCCTCATATGGGCTGGATATCTCAGTATACGTAACTGTAGAATCTTCCGAATCCGACATGCTCAAAACTGAAAAATCAAAAGTGACTTATATAAGTATATTAATATAAGACTATTATCTTTATATACGTAATATATTATAAACACGTATATCAATTATGCATGTATATAGCCTAACCGACTAATGCAACAATTTGTATATGAATACCCCGTAAAAACCCTTTTGTATGTATGCAATGTTTGAAAACGGTTATAGTCCAGCAAAAACATTTTGACCTGGTTCTCTATAACCTTGGCTCTTGATACCAATCTGTAACACCCCCAAAATGGGTCGCAGCGGAATAAGGATCCGGGGCGTGTTACTTCAAGATCAACAGCACAAGATATATATAAGAACGACACAAAAGTCGTTTAAATTGATACATTGGATTTAATTATAAGACATAATACAAAAGCATAAAGCTTTACTTGTTCCTTGTTTAATATTACAAAAGACAACAATACATTTCCCAAAATATGATGCACATAAATCTTTAAGTGTGCAATCCAAAATGTAATCCAATGCATCCTTGGCACCTCGTGCCTATTGACCTCCTGAAAACATTGCTTAAAACGTCAACAAAAATGTTGGTGAATTCATAGGTTTATGTATTTAAATTATGCAGGACCGCAAGACTTTCCCGTGATGTTACAACATATGCCAACAATCACAAAACCAGATTACTGTTGCACTAAGCTCATGACACTGAAGCTCAACCTATATTTGCTATTTTAGCAGTTATTTTGCCCGTACAGATGTTGTAACCCGCAACATCCAAGTCCGACATGGTCAACGTTCGTTCCCGGTGATAGCTAATCACCCAAACGGGGAGGTTAATCCCAATAGATCTATTTATAACATTCGCGCTCACATAATGCAATTAACAACTACATCTATGCAATTGACAGTTCATGATAATGGGCTCAGGAGGGTTATCGCTACTTAGGCAAACACATAATCAATATACTTTAAACACTTGCGTCCAATTTATAAAACAAAGCATGTTTTCACCCCAAATAATAGTAAATCAGTAAAACTGTAAAAAGTGGGGCTATGAACTCACCTTGAGTACAGATAGTCCAAATAATCACAGATAAAACGTCACGCAAGACGATAGATGCAACCTATTTAAATTAAGGTCGTATAAGTACCGAGTACTTTAATTAATAACGTAAACACAATCCTATAGTAGTTACATCGTACTATCGTTCGGGCTATCATAATTAAAGAGGTCATGACATGACGTACGAGGAGTTAGGACACTAAAACATCGTAAATCCAACAACTCGTCGATACGCCATCCGAAGAGGCCTCATTATGAAACTCCCTAGTATTATAGCACTTTGATAACCACTCAATATTCTATATAGCATAATCACCGACTAATCGTTTTAGTAAAATAATATTTATAAAGTGAAAATGTTTATAAATATACTTTTCGTAAAAATGACCTAATTTGGTCGTTTTAAGCCCGTTGCTCGCGTTTCTTACGATCCACTCTTCGTATAAGCGAGTGATCAAAATATCACATTTTCAATTATTGATATTCTGCGATGAATAGTGGTTTTTTTACAATTCACAACAGTTATATACTCGTTTTTAGTTTTTTTAAATTAGCGAAAACTTTAATCGTAATAACTTTATTCGTTTTAATTCCAGATTTTAGTGATTCCTTCGAGTACGTCCTTTGTTATTAAAAAGAGGTATTAATATTGTATAAAGTTATCCCAACTGATTAATATTGCTTTTTTACTGTTCATAGTTTATAAAAATTACTTTTATAAACTTAATTATCGTAAACTTAATCTAGTTTATTCGTTAAAGTTCCGTTTTAACGATTCTTTCGAGTAACGAATCACGTAATTAAAAGTTATATCATAGTAGTTAGATGTATTTAAAAAGAAAAGTTGCTGTAATGAATAGTAACTTTTTATAAAAAATAGTTGTTAAGAAAAAGTATTTATAGTCGTAACTCGTAAAAATCGTATCTTTATCGTTATAAAATCGGATTTACGAGTTTCTTATCATTTTAGAATCATCATGAGGCATAATTATTTATCTATTACGACAAACCCACTGAATGAATATGCGGATTTAAAACACCCCTAAGTATATCATATGTATATCATTTATAAAACCTTGTATTTATTGTATTAATTGATTTAGCTAAGTGTACTTTAAAAACCCTAATAACTATATGTAACATATGTGATACTTATATTAATGTCCATTAGTCCATATATTTTTCATTTGTCCATGATTAACAAGTTTAACAATTTACTTTCCATTATTTTCACATGTGAAGATTAAGAAACCTTATAAAACCCTAATTTAACCTAAACATGTTTATACTTAATCCATAGGTTAACATACTTTTATATTCATTTTTCCATGATATATACAACCATATGACATAAGAATAAGTGCATAAAATCATAAACATAAATGATAACTCATTTTACATATTAAAAAGTCCTTAGTGGTGATTTAGCCATAAATAACATATTACACATAAAATCATAAGAAATAAAAGTATAAAGGAATTAGGAAGACCTTAGGGATGATGTATGAGATGAGAAAATAAATGCTAAACCCGTGTTTAGACTCAAAACCCAAGCTTTCAAGCTTATAAACCCTAGATTAGGTTTGAAACCCTAATCTTCCCTTTTCTTCCTTAAACCTTGCAAATGATGAACCAATGCTTGAAAACACTTTAGTATGCCTTAGGATTGATGTGTAAAGGGTTGTATGGATTGTATAAAAATTTTGTATGGTTTGCTTAAGGTTGTTAATAATGCCGTGGGTTTTAGAGCATAGAAAAGAGAAAGAAAATAAATTTTGTAAGTAAAGAGTTTATGTAAAGTTTACTTATGCATGCATGTGTATTTATAGTGAAAATATCTTCTTAGCCTAACCATGGTTACTTTCTAACCCTTGCACAAGGTTAAGAAGTCAAGTTGTTCATGGGAAAGAGTTTGTTCCCTAATCTTGTCTAATATCTAGATATTAAATGGACAAGTTTTAACCTTTGGTCCAATCATCAAAATTTCGGCACATGTACATATATGTGATGTTAACTTGATTAATTTTGGTTATTGGTATAAGATCGTGGTAAATCGTTAAGCGTAATAGGTTTTGATGCTTTCCGATAATGCCGACACGCGGTTTTAATATCGAGAAACGGAAGCATTTTTAAACGTAGCCATAAAAAATAAGATGAACACAGTTATTAATTATCCTTATAATAATCATAAACACATGCTTTATGAAACATTTAATCTTTTAATTTGCCCGTTTAACAATGATGATCATTTTTTAGTTTAACGCATTAAACTTTAACGATATAGGTTTTTAAAAGTAAACCGTAAAACCCCAAAAAATAAATGTGAATTACATAATGTCCATACAATGACCTAAAACACGAGGTGTTATAGATTCTACTTGTTGATCATCAACGCCACCATATGTTTGGTCAACGCCACCTAACCCATCACCCTTCATATGAGAATCGCACATAACATGTTTATACCGACTGGTAATCCTTATTAGTTTTTGGGCTCACTCCCACGCGAGGTTTCACCTCATTAATAATTGTATCTTATTCTTAAGAAAAATGCCCATTATCATTGTTTGGCTTTCCATCTTTAATATTCAGCCCAAACCGCTCATTTGGCCCATTAATATTATTCGGCCCATTAATATTATTCGACCCATTAAGAGTCTCATAATGACCCGCCCTTCCACATTACGATCTTCTTTATTATTTAAACAAGTATCATGTGGTCGTGTTTCGTGACAGGGGTTTTCAAAAGTATAAAAATTTTTAAAGGTTTTTCTTTAATAGTTATTACATCATGAAAGTAAAGGCTTTTTAAATACTACGTAACAATTTGGTATCACCGGTACATTATTGATCACAAATTAATATTACCAATCAATTCTTATCATCAAATTCAATTTGTATGATGTAAAATAAATACAATGATGAATATAAAAACACTGCATCTTTAGTTTTCTTATCATTCCTCAGTCATCATCAATTATCAACATATCAATTATCAATTCACACCATAACTTACACAAATACACCATATCTTTTTTGACTTATCATATCACAATATTTCTTCTCTCTTTAAATACTACGTAATGATTTGGTATCACCGATACATTATTGATCACAAATTAATATTAATAATCAATTCTTATCATCAAATGCAATTTGTATGATGTAAAATAAATACAATGATAAATATAAAAATACTGCATCTTTAGTTTTCTTATCATTCCTCAGTCATCGTCAATTATCAAGATCATCAATGATGTATACAAATACACCATATCTTTTTTGACTTATCATATCAAGATATCAACATATTAATTATCAAATCACACTATAACTTACACAAATACATCATATCTTTTTTGACTGAACATATTGTTGGTAATTATAACAAAATAAAATTATATATGTTTGAGGAATTATTTAGAGGCAAAATGGGACGCCACGTTAATAATGTAGAACAATGTATTTAATATATTAATGTAATATATTATTTATGGTTAAAAACAAACGATCATTAAAAAGTTTAACAAGGAAGAAATATAGTCTTTAATAAGTTAAAACCTAATATGTCAAAATCAGGAAAAAAAAGTTTGGTTTTTATTTTCCTTTTCTTTCCTTGGGCCGGTCGAATACCCACTCCTTATGGAGGTGGGATTGCTTGCTTGCTCTACAAGTTGTAAGGAGTATATAAGGAGGTCTTGGGGTCCTTGAGAGCTCATAACTTCAAACCCTTAAATCCCTAAATCTCTCCTTTGTCTCCTTTGTTGTTCGACCGAACCTACAACCCTCAAAGGGTTTCAGTTTTTATCTTTTCTTGTCGTGTGATCAAACAAACAACCCTTTAGGGTTTTGGTTTTGCGATTTAATCTCAAGAAGGTGTTTTGTGTGTTGATTGATTCAAAGACGAAGAGATCGTTTGGTTAAACACTATTAGTACTACCATACACGTTGTTTGCTAAGAATGTATTGTGTGTGTTGACTTAGAGGGATTATTCTTTTGATCTCTGGTGGTTTTGCGTAGTATAAGCAAAGCGTATAAGAAGACAGTGTAAGCCATTTATTGCTAAAATCATCTACGCTTCTTGCTAAAAGGTACATATCATTAATCCCCTTGTAAATTATCATAATTCTATATGTGTTTTTATCTTTTCCGCTGCTTACTCGTGATAGGTTAAAGTTGAATAACTAGATCTCAAAAACCCAACATAGGCATCACGAGCCAATCGTATAAGGAAATTTGAAATTACAAGAAATAAAATTGGACAAACAAATATAGGGTTTCTGATTAATTATTATAAGCCCTTTGGGCGTTTATACATCAAGATACGATCTTTTATGCATCAAAGGACGAATTTTTTTTTATGGTTATATTAAAAAATAGATTAGAACGATTTCTAGGTTGTATGCAATTTTATAAATAAAACTTAATGTGTTTAAAATTGTTAATTGATCTGGTTATTATGTTAGATTAATTGTTAATTTTGGCATCTAGGATAATTATCGAGGAGGCGATAATATGAAATTAATCTTGTTAATCGTTAAAAAAATAATGCAAATATGATGAATCCAGGACCAAAACATAGACAATAAAATTTCTGTGGTTATCGATCCACAGTCATTAAAAAGCTAGGGAAATAACCTTGGCAATATCTAAATTGGGCCTAAAAGTTAATTTTATGTGCTTGTGGTATGTATTTTTTATAAGCTTACCGCAATCGATTATGTCGATGGATTTGGCCCGGAGTTTATAAGACGAAGGAAGCCTTATATGAATATAAGCATGTTGTTAATTATTAGATACAGTAGGATCATCTAGTGAAATTTGCATGACAAAATTGTTAAGTTTGTTATTTGAATAATTGTTATTGAATTAGTTTTTATTTTATAAATTATTTAATTTTAATATATTGGGACATTTTTTTTTTTTGTTTTTTATATAAAATAAAAGGGTTTTTTTGTGAATAATAAATATAAACCTAGACTAGCTTATTATAAATCAGATTATTATGGACTATTTATATTTCACAATGTGTTTTCCAAAATAAAAGTTTTATTTTTGATTGGTTAGAAACAGGACGCTATAAGACCTCAGGGGAAGTACGGCTCATCCACTAGAATAAACTATAAGAAAGATTTATAGGCGAGTGGCAAGCATTCCTAAAGAGTTTAGGTTTTTGATATACTCGTTGCTTACCTAATTCTCCGCTTTCTTTGTGCGTTAAATTGAGTTACCAAGTGAACCATGGCGTGTACACAACAGTATACACGTTTTTCAGACCATTCCATTAATCTTTATATTTTGGAAACCGTTGAATCGTACAATTTAAAAACAAAAAGGTAACACTAATTATATATTTGATGTATAGAAAAAGTGATATCGTAAAAATAACGGAAATTGGGTAAATGTTTTTATTTAAAAACTTATGATACCGAAAGAGTGTATGCATATTTCTATGTACATATTTGTCCCACGAACAAATTATAATAACCCTTTTTTAAATAATTTATTGTCATCCAATTTTAAAACACTTGTAGATGATTTTTTACTATGTGGGTGAGACGTATGTAATCATAATCCCCAGGTGATTGTACACTTTTTCGTAAGACGTTAGTGTTACACAATCACAGTTTTTATTGGACGACTTAATCGGTTTATTGGTGAGAACTTAGATCGAGGCATAGATGGGATAAACATGCTTACTAGAATATTATTGTAATAAAGTAAGTCCCATATAGTTTAGGAATTGCACCAGTGGCAATTATTGATCGTCAATTACCTTTTCAGTACACCATCACTAGCAGATCAACTGATGTGGTGGTGGTACGTCAAGTAAGATCCTAGTCTTTAAAAAAATTATAGTTTATATTGATTAAACATGGGTTAGTTAATTTCTTCAAAAGTTTTAAAGTTTTATCGAAAATACTAATTCTTGAACTTTAACTATGTTTTGTAGATGGCATTACCTGCTCAAAACATAAACCATTCGACTTTCAGGTCGATGTTTGAAAGAGAAAAACTTTCTGGAAATAATTTTAATGACTGGTTTCGTCAACTTAAGTTAGTCTTGAGAGTTGAAAAGAAAATGTATGTCATTGAACAGCCATTACCCGCGGCTCCTGCTGCAGATTCCCAGGCACAAGTGTTGTCACAATGGAATGCAGTTTATGATGCATATAATGAGGTTGCTTGTCTAATACTCGGTAGTATGACTCCTGAGCTTCATAGACAGTTTGAAAACTCCTCACCATATGACATGATAAAAGAGCTTAAATCTATGTTTGAAAAACAAGCTGGAGTGGAGAGGTTTGACCTAATCTAAACTTTCCATGCTTGCAAACAAGAGGAGGGTAAACCAGTTGCTACATACGTTCTACAGATGAAAGGATATGTAGACCAACTAGAATGTCTTGGTTATATGCTACCACAGGATCTTATAGTAGGTCTTATCTTAAATGGCCTTACTAAAGATTTTGCTGGATTTGTAAGAAATTACAATATGCATAACATGGGGAAGACGATTGGTGAACTACATGCTATGCTCATTGAGTATGAAAAGGGTTTACCTAAAAAGGCTGAAACACCACAAGTAATGATGATTAAAGGTGGTAAAATCCAGAAGGCCAATAAGAAATCGCTTAAAGCTAAAGGCAAGGGTAAAGCTAATGGCAAGGGAAAGGATAAACAAGTTTATATTCCTAAGCCTAAAAACCCTAAGCCTTCTACTAAAGAGCACCCAGCTAAGGATGACACATGTCGCCACTGCAAGGAGGTGGGTCATTGGAAGAGGAACTGTCCTGTTTATCTTGCTGAGTTGTTGAAGAAAAAGAAGCAAGTTGGCTCTGCCAGTTCTTCAGGTATCTTCACAATAGAATTATTTGCTTTCCCTAATAAATCCTGGGTGTATGACACTGGTTGTGGTACTCACATTTGTATTACAAAACAGGGATTTAGAGAAGCAAGGAAACTGAAACAAGGAGCACTCTATTTGTACGTGGGCAATGGTGTTCGTGCACAAGTAGAAGCTATTGGAAGTTATGACTTAGTTTTGCCTAATGGCCTTGTGATTTGTTTAGACAATTGTCATTATGCACCTTCTATAACTAGAGGTGTTGTTTTAGTTCATCATTTGGTAGAAAATGGATTTGTCCAGTGTTTTACGGATTTTGGAATTTCAGTTTCTAAGAACAATGTGTTTTATTTTAATGCTATTCCTAGTAATGGTATTTATGAAATTGATATGCATGATCTTGTACCAAATGTTAATTCTATTTATAATGTTAGCACTAAAAGAGCCAAACATAATTTGGACTCTACTTATCTATGGCACTGCCGTCTTGCTCATATAAGTAAGAAACGTATTGAAAAGCTGCAACAAGAAGGGCTTTTAAAATCAACAGATGATGAGTCATTTGATCAATGCGTATCTTGTTTATCAGGCAAGATGACAAGGAAATCGTTTCCACATCGTCCCGAAAGGGCGACTGATCTTCTTGGAATAATACATACTAACGTGTGTGGTCTACTTAGACATGTGTAAATACAAGGTGCTAGCTACTTCATTACATTCACAGATGATTATAGTCGTTATGGTTATGTTTATCTTCTTAAACATAAACATGAGGTCTTTGAAACGTTCAAAGTGTTTAAAAATGAAGTGGAAAATCAACTCGGGAAGACAGTCAAGGCTCTTCGATCAGATCGAGGTGGCGAATACATAAACCAAGAGTTTAAAGATTATCTTAAAGCATGTGGAATTGTCCAACAGCTTACTCCTCCTTACACACCACAACATAATGGGGTATCTGAAAGGAGAAATCGTACTTTGTTAGACATGGTTCGATCAATGATGAATCTTACAACTCTGCCGTTATCCTTTTAGGATTATGCTTTAGAGTCTGCAACACGCATTCTCAATATGATTCCAACCAAGAAGTTTGATAAGACTCCATATGAATTATGATATGGAAAAGTTCCTAATCTGTCTTACTTAAAGGTCTGGGGATGTGAGGCGCTTGTGAAGCAGGATACACCTGACAAACTCCAACAAAGATCTGTTAAGTGTATCTTTATAGGATACCCAAAGGAAACAATGGGTTACTATTTTTACATCCCACCTAAAAACAAAATAGTTGTTGCGAGGTATGCTGAGTTCTTTGAGAAAAAATTCATAACTCAAGAAGTCAGTGGGAGGGCCATGGATCTTGAAGAAATTCAAGATGAAGATACATCACCTTCTGAAATCACTAGCGAAATTCCTATGGAGGTTGAAGGTTTTGAACCACCTCAAGAGGAAGTGATTCTGGTTCGTAGGTCCGAAAGGACACATCGAGCTCCAGATCATTTATGTCTAAATGTAGAAGCGGAGGAGCATAGTCTAGGGGATCTTAATGAACCCACTAGCTATAAAGCCGCGATGTTAGATTCTGAATCTAATAAGTGGATCGATGCTATGAATGCGGAAATACAATCCATGATGGACAATATGGTATGGGTCCTGGTCGATCTTCCTCCTGGCTGTAAGACTGTTGGGAGTAAGTGGATTTTTAAGAAAAAGACTGACATGGATGGTATTGTACACACCTATAAAGCTCGTCTTGTAGCAAAGGGTTATACTCAACTCTATGGGGTTGATTATGAAGAAACGTTCTCACCCGTCGCTGACATTAGAGCTATTAGGATTCTCATATCTATAGCGGCATTCTATGATTATGAGATATGGCAAATGGATGTCAAAACTTCCTTTTTAAATGGTTATCTTGATGAAGACATTTATATGGTAGAACCTGAAGGTTTTGTTGATCCTAATCATCCCATAAAAGTATGCAAGCTTCAAAGATCAATTTATGGTCTTAAGCAAGCATCAAGAAGCTGGAATAAAAGATTTGATGAAAAAATCAAAAGGTTTGGTTTTGATCAAATCTTGATGAGCCATGTGTATATCAAAAGGCTAGTGGGAGTAATGTTACATTCCTTATCCTGTATGTTGATGACATAATCATCATGGGAAATCACATTCCAAGTTTACAAAGTGTAAAGGATTATCTTGGAAAGTGTTTTGCTATGAAAGATTTAGGGGAAGCAACATTTATTCTAGGAATCAAAATCTACAGAGATAGGTCAAAGCGATTGATTGGACTTGGTGAAAATGCTTACATGGATAAGATCTTAAAGAGATATAAAATGGATAATTCCAAACGTGGTCATATCCCCATGCAAGAAAGACTTGACTTGAACAAAACACAAGGTGATTAAACGCCTAAAGAGGTGAAGCGTATGCAAAATGTACCTTATGCTTCGGCTGTGGGTTCCATTATGTATGCAATGAGATGCACTAGACCTGATGTTGCGTTCGCGTAAAATATAACAAGCTGATTTTAACAGAATCCTAGTAAACTTCACTAGACTGTTGTGAAAAATATTCTTAAGTATTTAAGAAATACTAAAGATATGTACTTGGTTTATGGTCGAAATTTGAAAGCTGAACTTCGAGTTGATTGCTATTGCAATGCTGGATTTGAGACTGATAGAGATGATACAAAATCTCAGACATGATATGTCTTCATTTTGAATGGAGGCGCAGTGGACTGGAAAAGCTCCAAGCAAAGTACTACTGCAATGTCTGCTACAGAAGCTGAATACATAGCTGCTTCGGAAGCTGCGATGGAAGCTGTTTGGATTAGGAAGTTTATTTCAGGGCTTGGTATAGTACCAACAATAAACGAACCTATTAGAATGTTTTGCGATAATTCAGCCGCACTTCATTTTGCTAACGAACCGGGAGTTCAGAGAGGCGCCAGACACTACCATAGGAGATATCATTATGTTCGCGAGAGTATTGCACTGGGCGAAATAAGATTCCTTAAAGTTCACACAGATGACAATCTGGCTGATCCTTTTACGAAGGCTTTATCTAAAGGAAAGCTTACTCAACATGCTAGGAGCATGGGACTTCGTTTAGCTAGTAGTTTCATGTAGATCTGTGTTTAGTATTTGGATAAGGGATGTTTGAACAATTTATTTTATGATAATGATACTTGGTATTTTTGTTATTTTTATCTTAAATTGTGTCCTATATTTGCATGTTTAAATCCATGAATAATAATAGTTATTATTCTAAATTAATCCGTTGTCGATTAACAATATGGGAATATTGTTAAATTAAGACAATTCTGAGTGATTGGTGATATTGTAGATATTAAGGATGTGTCCACCAAACTCACATGATATTCATAAGACGAGTATTGGATTTCCCCAACATAAGGATATTACTTTATGGATCATCGTCATCAAGTAAACCTTGTAAGTGATTTTATTTACAAAATCCTTAGACTTGAGATGCAAGTAGGTCTTACATATGTGGATAATCCTTCTTGATATAGTCTAAGTTATCCTGAAAATGGATAGCTAATAAGGGCTATTTCAAAAGTGATTTTGAAACATGATGACTTGGCACTTGTGGTCAATATAGAATTTGTTCCTTTAATAGTTAAAGAAGATGCCATTAGGTCCCTCATAGAATTAATCAGATGTGTGTATGGCTGTACCCGAAAACTCATGTAGATATGTCTCATTGATTTTTAGTAATATTGATTAGTTACGTATACGAGAAATAGAATCGTTAAATAATGGAATGACCTTGATCCATATCCATTTTTTAACACGGTATCGGAAACAAAGGGATTGTAAATGTATAAATCATTTGTTTGTGTCTTTGTGAAACCACACTCGGATATTTCTGGGAGCATTGGCGTGTTGCTAGACGCTTAGCAATATTATTATATATATACATGTCCAAGTAGGAGCTGTTGGAATATGAACAAATATAAATTAATATGTCCAAAAATTTATTCGAGCCTAAGGGGACGCACACGTTAATATGTAGAACAACATATTTAATATATCTTACATTATATATAACAGGATACATAAATGCCACCTCATGCCACTTAAATGCCACATAATCACCAAAGAATGCCACCTCACCCACAATTTAATCCACGTCACCATCTTTTAAAGACACATAAGCATTTTTTAATCCACATAGGCAGCCAAGAAAGCCACCTACGCATTTAAATCCGGCCAAATTAATATATAATTTTTTTTGGCATATGTGGGATTCGAACTAGGGTCTTGGCACCCACAAGTTTATGTATCAACCATTGGACCACAAGGTTAGTTGTGTTAAATTTGACAAACCAAAACTAATAAAATTCACCTCAGTATGTAAGTTTGAATTAACCGAATTCAATGCAATATGACTTTTTCAAAAAACATATCAGTTCCAAAAATAACTCCTTGAAGGTTTTATCAGATGATATCAATTTGGAAACCAAATAAGTTGTTCAACCCCAAAAAAATGCTTCACAATCAACCACATCATAATCATGTCGCCTTAAACTCAGGTTTATGAATAAGAGCATGATTGCTGAAACATAAACAGGTCACCTACCGGTCCAACTAAGCTCATAATCAAAAGACAAAGACAGAACGTAATTGTGATCCTATTGGGTCTAGTAATATGAAACACCATATGGAGGCAATCCCGATTTCTGGATTACTTGGTCGATCACTAGATCAGTTGAGATGATAGGTCGCATATTAAAACACATAACAAGTAGGAGTGATAAACATAATTAACAACAACGATAAATTAAAAAAGTTTGATTTTTAAAACAAAAACCAAACATTGAACTTTTCATTAAGATGGGCTAATACCGAGGGTTATTGCCAACAACAATTGTAATTAAACATAGTTAATCAAAATAATTAAATCGAAGATTAAGAGAGTAAAAATTACACGATGTCTTCTATGGAGTCGTGATCAATGCTTGACCTTGGTGGCTGATATTCTCTTCTAAAATTCGTCTTTTTGCGAGCATATAATATTGCACACTTAAAACTCAATTTTGAGTCTTCTATTTATAGTGACTGAAAAAGACTTGATACGCCGTATCTGGCAAGGTCGATACGGCGTATTGGGTTGGATTCCTTAGAGTATCTTCGAATAGTTATCTTCATGGATACGGCGTTTGTAGACAGGAAGGATACGCCATATTAGGAATTGGTCAAACGCGTTTTCTTATGAAGTCTTGGCGCGGATACGCTGTATCTCTTTTGTTGGATACGGCATATTGGTGAAATTTCTGCAATCTTTCAAATTATCATTAGTTTTAGTCCAATTTATGCGCCTTTTAGGCTTGTCTTCACAAAAACACTCATGAATTACTGACATTTATCAACTTAAAGTAAAACCATATTTAATTACCACAAAAATTACATATAATTATATTAAAGTGGGCAAAAACAGATAGGATAAATGATATAATAAAATAACGTTATTTGATGTCATTAGTGTTGCTAGACGCTTACCAATGTTATTATACTATTTATACATGTCCAAGTAGGAGCTGTTAGAATATGTCCACGTATAAATCGTATATGTCCGAAAATCTATTTGAGCCTCGGGGCATGCACACGTTAATATGTAGAACAACGTTTTAATATATTAATGTAATATATTAATTAGTGTTTAACAAACGATCGTTAAATGTTTAACGAGAAATAAATATTAGTCGTTAAAAAGTTTAAAGGACTAAATATGTAAAAACCGAATAAAGGAAGGCTTCGGTTTGCCCTTTCCTTTTCCTAGTCGGCCGAATACCCACTCCAAGAGGAGATGGGATTGCTTGCTTGCTTTCCAAGCCAAGAGGAGTATAAAAGGAGGTCTTAGGGTCATTGTATGCACATAACTTGAAGCCTAAAAACCCTAATCTCTCTTGCTCTTTTCCCTTTTGTTCGACCGTTTCCAAAAACCTAAAAGGGTTTTTGGTTTTTGCTCTCCCTTGTGTGCGATCGAACCCTACACCCTTAGGGTTTCGATATGTGACCTAGTAACACAATCTTGGTGGTGATTTGTGTGTTGATTGATTCAAAGACGAAGGTGATCGTTTGGTTAAACACTACTAGTACTAGCATACTTCGTTGTTTGCTAAGAACGTATTGTGTGTGTCGACTTAGAGGGATCATACTTTTGATCCTAGTGGTTTCACGTGGTATTATTCTTACACGTGTATTTAAGGGGGCATTTTGTTTATTGCTAAAAGGTACGCATGTTCTTGAACTCTTGTTAATTATTAGTCTTATACGTGTTTATCTTTCCGCTGCGTACTCGTGATATATTTAATGGTTAAATAGATGTAAAATCCCAACAGTGGCATCACGAGCCATCGTGTAGAATTTTATCATATGTTTCTAGAAAAAATAATATAGAATCTCCATGATGTAAAGTGAACGGGTTCTTGTCGATGAAGAGAACCTTTCCCCAAACCTTAACAATATTAGTGATATTGATCCTTGATTCGTACTCGAATGGTAATCCTTTTATCTCGAGCCATAAGGATCTTGAAAAAAAATTGTCCTCTTAGTCATGGGTTGAACCAATAAGAATCCATTATCGTCAAATGAAGGATCTTGAAAAGGACGACTATAGCTTACAACGTCACGACAATGAACGATGGCTCAATGGGACCCCATTGAAAGATATTATGTACTGAAACTTGACGTGGCTCCAGGCATGAGGAAAGCTTCTTTCGAGATATAGGATCTTCATCTATGATAAGAGGTGAAACACTAAGAACCATTGTTGTTTCCGTGTTGTTTTGTAGCTTGAAACACTTTGAAGGAATCGCCCGACTTACATCCTTGGTTTGATATTCTTCACCATATGACCTCAGTCGAGTCTTGGCCAAGTAAACAGAAACATGTTTACCATATAACAATGTACCGTGCATGCGGAGAATTGCTTCTTGAGCTTACTCACAAAAAGAGAACTTAATAAAACCAAAGCTTCTTTGCTTTCTCCATTTGCATCTACTTAAACTTTTTGCTATTTTGATTGTTTGGTTTAGATTATGTGGTTAATAGTGAAAATTATTTTTTGCTTTGGCTTGATGTCATATTGTCATCATACAATTCCTGTTCATAATAGTTCATATTATTCTTCTATACTACATAATATTATTTAAACATGATTTGGGAAAATATCAAAATATATAAGTTTCAGCTCGTATATATGCAATTGCCATTAAAATAAAAGTCATGTTAGCCTGATGGTTACCGCATTTCGGAGCAATTGCATATATAAGCACTCAAACTTGGAAATTTCCTTAGAGCATAATGCTTAATTAAATAACATTGTAAAATATCCATTGTATTTTGGGGAAATATACAAATATTCAAGCTTCATTGGGTATATATTAAGGGCTTGTTTGTTACTCGTAATTTTTTTTAGAGTTAACTACATTTTTGGTCATTATGGTTTGTCGGATTTAATGGTTTTGGTTCAATAGTTTAAAATGTAACGGATTCAGTCCGTTTTTGGTCGATCCATAACACTTTTGGTCCATTTTTTGTATTTGACTGTTAAATATGAGGGTAATTTGGTCATTTCATTTATTCTATCAAACAAAATGTCTCTTACTAACACACCACTCCCAAACACCCACCCCCAACACATAAACACATTCACAAATTCTTTCACCCTCTCCTTTTCTTCTCTGTCCCTAGATCTCTGGCAAAAGTCACCGGCCCCCACATTACCTCCGACGACACACCACCGAACACCACACCAGATCTCGGGCCACCACAAACCAAACACCCAAAAACAATTTTTTTATTTCTGGAAATGAAAACCGAACACCCCAAATTAACCAAGTTGTTTCTTCTTCTTTTCAGAATACGAACGTGAATGGTCTTCAAGATCTTTGAAAGGTCTCGAGTAGGTTCTTGGTTTTCGTTTTTGTTTCAGGTCTATGACGGGTTTATGTTGGATCTATAAAGATCTTTTTCTTGTACATGATATTAGCTCAGACCTTTGTTTATATTCTTTTTGGTTTCGGTTCTTGATCAATGATGTTGAAGTTTGTTGTAGAGTGAAATGAATTCAGTCATGGAGTGCTTGTTTGATATGGATTTTTGACTTTGTATATAGAGTGAAATGAACTCAGTCAGAGTTGCATTGATTTGGTGGCTGAGATGTATGGAGTGAAAGATGAGAGTGTCATCTTTGTCTTCAAATTCAAGACCCATTTTGGAGGTGGCAAATCAATTGGTTTTGGCTTGTCTTCAAATTCAAGACTCATTTTGGAGGTGGCAAATCAATTGGTTTTGGCTTGATTTATGATTCCGTTGAGAATGCTAAGAAATACAAGCCTAAATAGGCTAATCAGGAATGGACTTGATATTGAGGTCAAGGAAACAGTTAAAAGGAAAAGACGAACCAAGTTTTACTTAGAACTTTAAGTTAGAAGAATAAGAATTGTAGCTTTTTTTATAAAAACAAGTGATTTAATAAATGATTTAAAAAAACAAAAAGTGGTAATAACAATACTGTAATAATTATAATAAAAGGTGAAAAAAAATAAAGAAGGGTATATTAGTCATTCCATTAAAAAAATAAGGGTATTTTAGTCATTTCAATGAAAAATAGACCAAAGGTGTTACGGGTCGACCAAAAACGGACTGGATCCGTTACATTTTAAACTATTGGACCAAAACCGTTAAACCCGGCAAACCATAAGGACCAAAAGTGTAGTTAACTCTTTTTTTATTAAGTCATGTTTAATTATTAAATGACTTAATGCGGATGATATTTTCAGTTATCTTTCTCGATTAAGTCACAAACAAACAATTTTCATATAACTTAAAAAATTCAATTTTTTATATTAAGGTGTTGTTTGAATATAACTTAATCGACTTAATATGAAAAAACTTAATTTATTAAGTCATGTGAGAAGTTGTTTGTTTTTAACTTAATCAAAAGAAATGACTTAAAATAAAAAGTGATAAAACTAAGGGTCCTCCATAGTTAAGATCAACCGTAGTTAACACGACTTAATAAAAAAATTATACAAACATAGCCCTAAGCCAATGTTTTGAAACCACGGTTCGACCCGGCCGGGACCCCCCCCCCCCCCCCCCCCACCCCCCCCTCTCCCCCCCCCCCCCCCCCCTTCCTCAACCGTTTGAACCGTTCCCGGTCGAAAAAAACGGGGCAAATTAAAACCGGGTTTCCATATTTTTCGAAAACCCGTTTGAGCCCGCCCGGGTTTAATCTGACCCGGTTCAACCCTGTTCTCGAGACCCCGGTTTGACCCTGCCGGGTTTTGATTAATCATGTTTTTTTATAATAAAGTAAGTTTTTTATATATATTTGCAACGTAAAATTTATTTGTTACATGTTACAATTTTTTGTAGTAAATCGTATTTAGCTAAATTAATGAATAATCATAATTTATATAAAAATTCTTTGTAATATTACAAATATTATATTATTATTTTTTTTGAAAACCTGGTTGACCCGGCGGCCAACCGGTTGAACCCGGTAACCCGGTGCCCCCTCACCCGTTGTCTCGACCGGGTCGAATTAAGACCCGGTTTTCAAAACATTGCCTAAGTCAATTAAGTCGATATCAAACACCACGTAAGTATATTATATTTAGGGGTAGTTTGTGACTAGTAAAGAAACAGGGAGGGCTTGTGTTACAAATACACAATTTTAAATTTTGTTAACATTATCACGATTTTTTTGCTAAGATCAGTGTGACTTTATATATTCCTCTCATCCCATAATTTGATTCACGAAGTAAACCCTAAGTTCCATAGAAGCTAGATTAACGAAGTTAGAGGGCGGTATGAAGTAAGGTATAACATTTTTGCTTATAATTTTATATATCCTCGTTAGTCTTGAGTAACGGAATTAGATTGTTTTTTTCATGTGCCGTGAAATATATTGATTTTGAACTGAGAGTAGATTAAAAACCTATTGTTGGATTGATTTTTAAGTTAAGGATGATTGAATTATGTGACGGATATATGTCTAGATAGAAATCTGTTACAGATATGTAAAAACAAAAAACCCCCAAAACGAAACCTTGAAATCGGTTTTAGGGTGGAGTTGTGTTGAAGTATTTTTGTAGGAATAGATGGGGTCGCTGTTTTTTGAGAGCCAATGAGAGCTACTTTATTATCATTTTTAATGGTTTATAACTTTATATTAGTCTAAAATATAAATAATACTTTTAATTTATTGTGATTGTTCTCTGATTACCAAAACTTGCATTTGTCTTTGAAGTTTGTGTGTGGTTTTAGCCAATTAGGCATATTAAGCTATTTCTAAAAAGATCAAATTTGATGGCTTAGTTCAGTAACTAAGATCATGAGATTTATATTATCAGAAAATGTAATATAGCTGATGTCAGATTCACGTTTTAAACTAAGTGTAAACTATATATTAACTATAAACTGGTAGGTGTGAGGTCTTACTATATGTTAGAAAAAATGTTTTCGGCAAGACAGTTGTAGCTGTAATTATCATATGTAAAACAACATAAGAGGAATGCATAAACAAATAAAGAGCATAAAATAGAAAACCCATTATAAAAATAATAATGTTTATGTTTTTAAGAACCTTGTAGTAATTATCTACGGCCTGTGTTCTATATTGATGACTAATAATATTATTACAAGTATGTTTTATCTCATTAGAAGGTTCTCTAAATAGTTGTCGGTGTTTGTTTCATAACAAGTGGTATAATTTTGATGTTGCTCGAATATAGTAAACATGATATGTTATTTGTAACTAATTGTTATATTCTTTGCTTTATTGGTAACCATGGTTTCTGAATTTTTGGCCAACTAATCAATGGGATTGTTATATTCTTCCATATGGATATTTGAGTTTATCAGTTCAATCCTATTTAGATATCTTCTTAACGAACATTTTATTAGGTTCATGCATAAATATGTTTAATTTTAAGGAAAAATATTATTTTAAGTTTAAAGGCTTTTAAAGTATATTTTTGTATGAGCGAACATTTTCTTTTTAAAGATCAAAAGGTTAACATAAGAAAAAAAATGTACTTGTCCTATAATTAAGAAAAATGTTATTGTAGTTTCTTTTTAAAAAATGTATGTTACGCATAGAAAAAAGAGACTGTGTAAGGCTTCAATATCTATGAGTATATATGGTTAGAGGGTATCAATGTAAATTTACATATAAAAAGCTCCAAATCATTTCAAACGCTTTCTTGCTTAGCGTTCTGACTTGAAGCTTTTTATTGAATATAAAAGCTTTTATCTTGTATATCCAAACAAGGCTAAATATTTTATTAGAGCTTGTTTTTAAATAAGAAACTTATAGCACGAAAAAACTAAAAAAACCTTCCTACGAAACAGGGCCATATTATGTTGAGACTATGTTAGAGGGCTTTTTTTTGCACTGCTTGTTTACCTTTTTAATAATTTTGTTTGTAGTACTCAGGTTGTGTTTGGGAACAAGCGTTTTGGAGCGTTTAGGAGTGACAAGCGACAAGCGGTAAGCATTTTAGATGAAAAGCTTGTTTAGCAACACCTTAACAACCATTTGAATATTGTTTAACCACTCCAATCTCAAATGTTTTTTTGAAAAAACATTTGAAAAAACATTTCAGAACTCCAAGTAGTTTGTTATATAAAATTACATTTATACCCTCAAATATAAAATTCATAATTTCTTTAATTAGGTTATATGCCTTTTTTCGTAATTTTACACTTTTTAATTACAACTTAGAGCTACGTTACCAAACACCTTTTTTAAACAAATAGCTACCGCTCCTGCTAACTGCTCCTGCTTACTGCTACTGTACGTGTCGCCAAACATACCCTCGGTGTTGAATTGGTGTAGTTGAAAACCTTGATGAAACTAGGCTTTTTTTGTATTTTGAATTAGATTATTTCGATTGATATTATTTCTGTGCTGATTGTATTGAATAATAGATTCTTTAGATGTTGCATATTACATCCCTCGTACATCAAAGTAATTTTTTATTTATTAAATTGAATTCTTGATTTACTTGTGTTTGAATTATATATGGTGTATTAGTGTGTAAAGATTGTATTTTTTTTCTTTGTTCATAGGTCAAAGGCGTGCAGTTCTTAAAAATCAAAGTAAATATTTTGTTTTTTTAATTCTTGACTTATGTGCATGTGTGTGTGCCCGAATTATGGTGTATTAGAACTATTACAATGGGATTGGGGTCAAATAACGGTGTATTAGCACGTGTAAAGTTTTTTTTTTAAATATATTTTCAGGAAAAATGGTGTTTCCAGGAAGTAGTAGCAGTTCAATGGGACCGGAGGTGATTGATATTGATGATTGGACGCCGAAAGCAGTGTCGAGATCAAATAGAAAGGGTAAACGAAAGGAGGTATAGTTTAATGTTTAATCTATCTTTCTTGGTGGTTTTTTGATGATTAATAAGCGGGTTGGGTTGATCATTGAATTGAGTGGTTAACCTCTGTGTAATTTCCATAATACCATTTGATATGAATCGCTGATTGTTATTGAAAATAAGTTATTTATTTTAAGATTATGTTTTTAATTACATTAGTCGTCGTAGTTGGACATACTATTAACTTTTTAATGTATTACCAAGGGGTATATAATGCATTTAGTTATTGGGAAATTTTTTGAAGCATTATAGTATGTTACATACTCTAAAAAAACTGTCAAAAAATTTGCGGTGGTGGTAATGTGGTAAAATTTCTGAATGAAAAATGACCTTTCTTGTCTGAATACGGAGTATAAGATATATTATACAATTACGATAACGTGTGATGAATGCTTATGATGATGGTAGTTCTTTAAATTTGTGTATATTGGTAATTTGTATAAAGAAATTGTAGTCTAGGGAGACTCATGAATCATGACAGTGATCAGTAAATATGATAATTGATGTTCAAATATCAAGAAAGAGACATATATAACATGGTTAAATAAGGATCTAATTCTCAATTTTCGGGTCTAAATTTGGATTCTTCTATATGATCTTTGAAGTTGCTGAAATGTATGATATGCACCCAACTACTTGCTACATGGCCTTAAGGGGCGTTTATCTATCTGATTATATATTCCCTTTGGAAAACAATACAATTTTCTCCTTTTGATTGTATTAACTTGCGATTTAAGTAGCTTTAGACCTCATTCATTCATTATTCTGCTAGATATATATGCTGTGCAGACATTGTTATTATTTGATCACTCAAATTTTCAGGTTCCGGTTCATGAAATAATTGATGTTGACATGTATGAAGATCCCAATGATGTAGTGTTTATTCAAGGGAAGGCCGAGTCTACCAAAAAGATGAAGGGCACTATGGGCATTTCACTGGGATCTGGCAGTTCAGTACAATCTGATTCAAAAAGGGTCAAGTCAAATACAAAGGGGAAGCTAGACAATTTGAGAAAATTTGGTAATGATGAAGGAATGAGAAAGTATGAAAATTTCAAGAAATTTGATACTGTTGTGGACCATTCGGATCATTTTTACTCGAATCAAAATTCAACACAGAAACAGGTAGGCAATTGCATTTGTGTTTTTGTATTTGTTTTTGGTTAAGATATCTTCTTGTCATCTTTTTAAGTATTTTTTTTCATCATTTAACACAAATACACCTGTTTCAGCCACCAAAGAACTGGGCTAAAAAAATACAGGGGGACTGGAAGATTCTTGAAAAAGACTTGCCTGGTACCACAAACTGACCCCTTTATTAATTTGTTATAAATAGAGCAAAGTATAGTAAAGGAGAGTCTCTTAGGCTCTTAGCATTAATGAAAATTATGGACCATGTCCCTTGTCTTTGCTATTTGCATAAGTGGTCTCTAATTGCAATGTCTGCTTTTACTTTTGGTCCATTGCCCATTCCCTTTAGCAACCAAGAGCGTATCACATACTTGAGGGGGTCCCAAAGTAAAAGCAAACATTGAAATTATGGACCATTTGTGCAAATAGTATTGACAATGGACGGATGGTGTGGTCTTTATTAAACCACAAAGGACGGTTTATATATTCTCTTAAGAGATTAATTAATGGATGCTATATTTGTTTTGGTCATAGACACAATATTTGTGAGAGTTTATGAATCAAGGATGGATCTTTTAAGAGCTGCAATCATTGGAGCTGAGGGTACACCGTATCATGATGGTCTCTTCTTTTTTGATGTGTGTTTTCCAAGCACTTATCCTCAGATCCCACCTGTAGGTCACCCTCTTCATTTTATTTACTTGGTTCTAATGCATATACCGGCTAATTCCATGTGAGTTTTTTCTAATAGCTTGTGCACTATCACTCTGGTGGTCTTCGTATCAATCCAAATCTATATAATTGTGGTAAAGTTTGCTTGAGTCTTCTGAACACTTGGACTGGTGGTGCAAATGAGATGTGGAACCCACGCAGTTCGACTATGCTTCAAGTTCTTGTCTCCATACAGGGTCTTATTCTAAACGCTAAACCGTACTTCAACGAACCTGGATGGGCACCCTCAAGTGGCTCAATTCAAGGACAAAAGCTTGCCTTAAACTATAACGAGAATACCCTTATTTTATCACTCAAAACAATGGTGTATACCATGAAGAAACAACCCAAGGTAACAGATTCCTTCATTGCATGCCATCAAAGATTCTTTTTTTGTATCTTGTTTAATAATGGTGTTGGATAAATATAGTATTTTGAAGACTTGGTGGTAGGACATTTTCGTTATCATGTACGTGATATCTTAATGGCATGTAAAGCTTATACGGAAGGTGTGCAAGTCGGAAGTCTTATGAGAGGAGGTGTACAAGATGTGGATGAAGGTCAAGAGAGCTGCTCGTACAAGTTCAAGACTGATGTGGTGTCATACATCAAGGTACTTATAGCTGCCTTTAAGAGTATTGGTGCAAAAGAAGGCGCAGAGTTTCTTTTTTTAAGTCAAAAGAAAATCCCTAAAACTGTACAGAAATAATAGTTTGCTTCCCTGAATACTGTTTAGTGTTTTTCTTTTTTGTAAGGGAATCCGAAACACCCTCTAAGACAACTTATATGCTTATTTTGCTGCAATACAACAGCTAATCTGTATTTGCGGTGTTTAAAAGTATGATTATCCAATATGCAAATATGATTTTTTGTGTGTAAAATAAGTTGTTTAATTGAGCAGCTTGAAACTGCTCATTCGATCAAAGCCACTTATTTTAAAAAACATTGAGCACATAAGCAAACTGAAAACCCTTGAAGGTGTCTGGGATTGCGTATTAACTAAAACCGCTTATTTGCTTATTGTATTTGAATCAAGTTGATCAAAACTACTTATTTTACTCTAAATAATTAAATAAAAGCAATTCGAAATCCAAACACCATCAGTCTGAAAACACAGTTCTTATATGGACTCCCATAGACGATAAGTATAATCATAGTACCAGTACTCTCCACTCATTGCCACTTTTTGGTTTTCATTAATCTACATGGGACATGTTATATAGTAAGAAGAAAAGAAATCGGAAAGATAAAAGAAAATAGTATGAATATAAGTTTAAGTCATTAAATCGCAACGTCCTTTCCTCAATGTACCCTCACATTATGTTACGAACTTCCAAATTTTATCCCAATACGCACACACAATACTTTGTTTTTACCTGAAATGCTTTTGAAAAATCTAACGCAAACGTGAGATTTTATGGGGTTTTGATAGCTAGGGCTTTTAATAGATGCACTACGAACATCACTTTATATACATAATTCACTTAACTTTTATTCACTCGATCAAAAATCACCCTTTTCAAACCTTAGCTCAAAATCATGAAATGTTCTAAAAGTGACGATCAAACTTGTAATTGATACACGATAATATCTATGTTATGCAATGTTTCGGGTAAAATATTTTACAGGGGAATTCCCCTTTACCTAAAAAAAATGTTTTGGGTAAAAAAATCACAAAATGTAGGACTCTACAAAAATGTTTCGGGTAAAAAAGAGTTGTGTGTGTATATTGGGAAAAAATTTGAAAGTTCGTAACAAAATACGGAGCACTTTCTAGGTCACGTAATAAGGCAGTACATTAGAGAAAATATGTTGCTATCTAGTGACCTAGCTAAACGTCTTCCGGGAGCCAAAAGGAGGTGGTGTACTTTCGTTTAACCACAAACACCCACTTTTGGTTTAGTGCAAAACAATTATTGCAGAAATTCGAAAAACTATGGTATGTCTTTCAAGCTTCAAAGATAAAGCATTTAAAAGATGTTTCTTCGAGATAAAAATTGTCCATAGCTCTTAGTTCTTTTGATGATTCTTTAGATGTCTTCGAATCGTTGGTTTTCTGTTTTGGTGTAGACTTTTATTTACTTTAAGTGATGCTTTCATGTTTGGTACATGTTTAGGGGTTGTTTTCTCGTATGTTTCATGAGGTTTTAGGTCTTTTATTTTGGGATAGCTAGTTTCTTGTTAGTGTTTGTGTCTTTAACCTTCTTGCTAGTTTTATAATATATCATATCGACTAAAAAATACACCCACTTTATTTTCAAAAATAATGTATATGATGAGAAGCCATTATATTGTCCATCTTAATTAGTATTTTAAAATTTCTCAAAATAGTTGTTCACTATTAAAAATAGTAACTAGAGTTATTTAAGTTTATATATTACTCTATATAAAGGATTGACTAATTGCTAAAGGTTAACATAATGACCTGGCGGTACAAAAGTATTTTTCTTAAATTGTGTTTTTCTTGAGGTGTACAATAATTTTGAAACAGGTAGAGAAGTAGTTTATTTTTTGTATGTGGGTTAATTTTCTTTTGTTTTTCTGGTTTTTCTTTGTAATATAATTTTAACTTATAACTGAAACATAAACTTATAAGCTGGAAATCATTCGAATTAATGTTCTTAAAAGATAAGCTCCCAATTTCTCATATAAGCAAGCGAAACCAGATTCATAGCAGAAAAATGTTCTGAATAAACTTTTGTCAAAAAACCAATGTTTTGAAAACCGGGTCCCTAATTGACCCGGTCGAGTCACCGGGTCACCAGGTTACCGGTTCAACCGGTTCGATCACCGGGGTTTTAAAAAAAAAATAAAAAACAATAATATTTGCAATGATACAAAAAATTATATAAATAAATCATTAATATACCTTATATTGAGCCTAAAAATCATTTACTAACAAATATAACATGTAACAAATAAAATTACGTCGCAAATATACATAAAAAACTTGTTTTATTTGTAAAAAAACATGAAAAAATCAAAACCAGGCCGGTTTTTAAGAACCGGGTTGACCCGGGTCACTTCAAACCCGGCGGGTCTAACCGGGTTTCGAAAATATGAAACCCCGTTTAATATTAAATAGTTATTTGTATATATAACATATTTAAGGTTTAGGAAGGATGTATATACAATTTTAAGTTGGATACATATGCAATTCCCCCTTATAGACACTTTTATAGAAACAAGACTCTTGCGTTAATTTAAGAAAATTTCTATTGGCCCAAGAGGGAAAGAGATGTGATAAGATATGTTGAAAGATGTGACACATGTCACATGGCAAAGAGTCTGGCTCAAAATACGGGTTTATACACCCCACTTACCGTTGTTGAATCTCTTTGGCAAAATGTTAGCATGGATTTCATTGTTGGATAACCTAGAACACAAAGATTTTGTCATGGTGGTGGTGGATCGTTTCTAAAAAACGGATCACATTATCTCGTGTAGCAAGACCATAGATATATCTCATGTTGCTAATTTGCATTTTCGCGAGATAGTGTGGCTACATGGTATTCCTTTGACCATTACTTGTGATCGAGATCCCAAGTTTGCGAGTTATTTTTTGTGAACGCTTTGGAGGAAGCTTGAGATACAACTTCAATTTAATTCCATTTCCCATTCCGAAACGGATGGACAAAAATTGAAGTTGTCAATAGAAGTTTGGGAAGCATGTTAAGATGTTAGGTGGGAAACAAAACTGGACAATGGGATTTATTGCTACCACAAATTGAGTTTGCATAGAATCATTTCAAAATTCAATCAGTTGTTAGCAGTTCATTTGAAGTTATTTATGGGAGAAATTTAGTTATCCCACAGTTGGTTCCTTTGCCTAATAATAGTTCTTTTAGTGGCGATGCAAGTGAAAGAGCGGGTCAAATTAAGAAGTTGCACATAGAGGCGCGTGATCATTTTAGTAAACAAAACGAACGGTATCGTGGGAAAGCTAATAAGCACATGAAGCATGTTGAATTTAGAGAAGGTGATATGTTATGAATACACCTACAAAAAGAAAGGTTCCCACAAGGTCCTTATTCTAAATTAAAGTCCAAAGCAGTTGGATCGTTCAAAGTACTAAAGAAAATCGAGGAAAATGGATACAAAATAGACCTCCAAGCAGAGTACGAGGTTTCAAACACCTTTAATGTGTCAGAACTCGTTCCTTATCATGGTGAGTGTGATTGTGGGACTCGAGGACGAGTCTTTTTCAACCTGGGAAGAATGATACAGAAGCAACGGAAACAAAATGACACATGAGGAGCTGGAAGTATTTTTTGGATTTTGGTCAAGAATCTGGAACAATTTTGAAGTCCAAAAATTATGTACATGTCTAGTTTTTAGAACATCAAACATAATGTTTCCAGGGAGAGTTATGTCTATTTGCATACAAGTTAGTCAAAAGGACAGTTTAACTGCGAAAATTGACCATGCTCATTTTCCTTATGTGGTGAACTTTATTACATTAATTACTATAGTATTTTTTGTTTACTTATGCTTGGAGAGATGTTCCAAGTGCCTATAAAAGCCCCCTAAGTCATGTTTTGGAGACACACTTAAAATTAAAGTTATACTATGTGAGTTTTGATCTTACTTTGTTGTGTTTGTATCTCTTTGGAGTTTGTCCCATTGATTGGTGACCTATAACAACTTTGTATCTCTTGGTGGGTTCTAAAAGTGGTGAATTAATTGTTCATGTATTCTTTCGGTAACACCCGTTAGGTGGTGGAAATAACCTTGGTGTTGTATGGCCTCGTATCAATTGCTCAAGGACTTCATTGGTATAGAGGATTTGGAGATACCACTAAAAAGTGTCAAATGTTTTACTTTTTCAAAACTTAAATCTAAATGCAAGAGACTGATGAATAACCTTCAAAACAATAAATAAATAAAACTTGAGTAATAAATGAATGGTTGGGGTATCTCAGACTTCATACTTGTAACCTTTGTGGCATTTGCTCATACGATTAAATACTACTAATGCAAATAATATCTCCCCTTCAAAGTTAATACTGCATCTTGGCGAATTGCAAAGCATAGGCTTTCGGTACAGTCAATCTTGATAAGAAAGGTACTGATTTAAATTTATTTTGTTGCCGGTTTCACTACAACATTTACCGCTATCCCCAGCGACAAATCCACGCCTTCCCGGGCGACTTGTCGCTGAGGATACTAATCCCGGGCGACATGTCGCCCGGGATGGGATTCTTTCCCGAGCGACATGATGGGCCCACTTAATTTCAGTCAAACTAATAAGTGCCACGGTGGATCACTTTCCCGGGCGACATGTCGCCCGGGAAAGTGCTTTATCAAAAAAAAAAATTAGCCCTTATTATTGATTAATTAATTAATTGCCGATTATCCCGGGCGACATGTCGCCCGGGAAAACTTTAACTTACATTGACTTGTCAACACAAAATCACGTTTTTGTCGTTTAATGTCAGTTAACCCGGGCGACATGTCGCCCGGGGTATGTCTGCAAATTTTTTTTTTGGCAGCCTGCACAGCAGCTATTTTCCAGATTTTTTTCCCGAAAAAAATCTACCAAACATCAAACATTTATAAACCAATATAGACTCTATCCAAATACATCACAACTTGTACCAAAACACAATACAATATAACAGATCAACGCATTTGATCTAATAAAGCTAAATCGTCCAAAATCCTCATAAACACAATAGAGTCTACAAAACGGGGCTTCCTAGTCACAAACCTTGCATTATCCGCAAGATACAAGTCAATATTCAACTAGATAGGGAAACAAATGTTTACATAAGGGTCGCCAAGATCAACGTAAAGAAATAAAATAGCATACTAACCCATATATAACATCTCTAACTATCGACATCCTCCTCGTCCTCCTCATCCTCGTCGTCGTCCTCATCGTCGGCCATCTCATCATCCCCGCACCCGCCACTCCCACAGCTGAACTCAAGTGTTGACTCATACTGGTTAAGCATTTGTGAAAACTTTTCGTCACTTCTAAAAAGCTTCATCATCAAGTTTACATGTTTGGTTAGGTACTTGTTCTTCTTTTTGAGCTTTTCGACATCGCCTGAGTTGTGCGTGCATTGAGACGAGGGCGGAGGGGGCGGAATGAGGACATTTGTGGCCCGTCCCGGCAATACCCTACCAACACCGGGAAGGTGCCCCCGCTGCTTGCCCTTTCGAGCCAGGGCATTGATCTCTTCATCAATGTAGGGCACACCCGACGGGGTGTTGGAGCCTAGAGCCTGCAGCCTCAACATCTCCTCCTATGTAGTGACAAAAACAAAAGATAGTTAATATATTAGTCGGGTTGCTACATTATTTCTTGACAAATCATTAAAGTGCGTGTTTTGAAACAAAACTTACGTATATAGCTCGGTCCTCATCCCGCGTGAATACCCCGTTAACAGTGTGTGTCACGAAGAAGGTGTGGATCAGCGACGTGTACTCCCGAGTGGCTGAGCTCTCCATCTGTACATACACACGTATATAAGATGAAACAAATTAAAAACGACAAATCACAACACACCAAAGCGTATAATCAGATATATATGTATGTAAAATAATTATAATGTTTATTACCATCTGATCTCGAAGGCGAGCAAGTGACCGGGATCCCTGCCGGCATACAACCGTGCTCTTTGCCTGTTTTGGCGATTTTGAGCGGCTCGGGCTTGGTTCCTGGGATCATTCCAAAACGCGATCTGGGCATCCCAATCTGTTGGGGTAATGTTCTGGGGACGTCGCCGCCTCATGCTCTCCACGTCGTACGTCCGGTCTCGAGGTTTATAACCCAATGCGCTGTCGTGAGGGAAGCCTTATTGGTATTGTACAACTTTTGCAGGTGCTGCTGGATGCCCGCATTGATATCTGTCCAGCGCTGGGATTGTATATGAGGCGTAAAGTCAAACTGGGTCTGCAATCATATACAACAAAACAAAGACATAGTTAGAGATATAATTTATATATTTATCTAAATTTGTTTATTTATTTATATGATATAAATAAATAAACGAATTTAGATAAATATACACAATTAAATAAATGAACACGATAATGAAATAAACATAAAAGGATAATGAAATAACTGACCCCAATCTTTGTCAAGATCGCCGCCTTCCGCTCCGCCGGGACCTTTTGCCAAGAAGGGTAGTACAAAGGCATCTCCCTAATGAGCTCCCCAAGGTAGTTAGACCAATGAGACGCATGGTCACCGAGAGGCATCAGGGTCTTTTTGTCGTCCCACTCAAACCGGATCGGGACAGGGCCTTTGTCATCAGTGATCTTCTTTAACCCGAGGTTACGGGTCTCCTGGCGGGTATGCAGCCTGCCCGCTTTCCTTCCACCCAAATTGGGTTTTCGGGTGCCTTTGCCTGCAAAATCAAGTGAGTGATAAAGTCATAAAAATTCAAGGCAAGCAAATTCAATGTATCAAATTTATGCTTGTATTACAATAATCCAGAAATTCTTACCTCGGTTAGCGAAGCAACCCCCGCAACCGGTGGGTATATGGTGTGTAGGGGGACGATCATCACCGCCACCGTCACCGCCACTTTGAACGACAAATACAAAAACTCGAGGATTTATTGAAGCTGACCATAATATATTTCGTCCTTCCCACCAGGCGAACAAATGCCGCTGTTTTGAGTTGTGCGACGTTCATCACGGCTGTGCACGAAAAACCTCACACCGTTGACTACGCAAGAGTTGACTGAGATTGGAGTCGGTGTTGGTCCACAAGCCAAAGCGAATAACTCGCTGGTTGCGCTAACACCTGGGTCATTGTCTACGTGACGTTGACGGATCTATGAAGAAGATAGGATTAGATAGAGAACACAAAATATGATATCGTTATTTTTACAATTAAGTACACAAAATAAGTCTAAGTTTACCTGCGACCCAAACCAGTCGGGGAATTCTTCTTGCATGTATTTGTTAGGAAATTTACTGAAAAACGTTCATGGTATTAGAATAAGTCGTCGAAAAGATAAGTTAAGAAAAAAAAGTTTCAAAAAAAAACGCGTACCTCTTAAACTGGGACAGGTACGTTTCGATTTCATGACTGTTGTGAAGTACATACCATATCACTTTCTTCAACTCTTGGGCATCAAACCGAATAACCGACCGTAAACCAATCGATTTACATAGTGATCGGAACACCTAAAACTGACATGTTAGGGGAGGGGGATCCATATTACGGTCGGGACGATTAAATTTCATGGTAACATCCCAAAAATAATGAGAACTGAAAGTCAATGCTTCTTCTGCAACATAACCCTCTGTAATCGAACCTTTCGGCTTAGCTTTATTTCGTACATAACCTTTTAGCTTCTTCATGAATCTTTCAACGGAAACATCTACCGGGGACGAATAGGCCCGCCTTCAAGAGCCTCTAGAGGTAAATGGATAACAAAGTGAATCATAATGTCAAAGAAAGCAGGAGGATATATGAGCTCGAGATTGCACAAAATATCGATCACCTTGCTATGAGCTTTCAACATGTAATCCTCCATCAAAGTTGCAGAGCATATTTGCTTAAAGAATAAACATAACTCGATTAATGGTTTTGCAACCTCGTCGGGCAAGTATTGCTGAAGTCCGTAAGGAAGTAAACGTTGCATCATTATATGACAGTCATGAGACTTCAGGCCTGTTATATTGGTATCATTATCGGTCACTTTGTGCTTGAAGTTGGATCTGAACCTATCTGGTAGTTTAACTCCTTTGATGAACAAACAAAACTTTTTTCTGTTCTCTAGTGTGAAAGAATACGCAGCCTGAGGCTTCGAGCACTTCCCGTGTTTGATTTAGCCAAGCCACAAGCCACTTCGAATGCCCAACCTTTTCAAGTCTTATCTTGCCTTGGCGGTGTCCTTAGATTTCTCATTCATTAACAAAGTGTTTAAGATGGCCTCCAACATACTTTTTTCGATATGCATGATGTCTAAATTGTGTTTTAGTGTAAGAAAAGACCAATACTCAAGCTCGTAAAAAATAGATCGTTTAGTCCAGTTCAGCTCGACAAGAACATTGCGTTTTATCTTCACACCCCCATAACTCGGATGTTTACCCTTCACACGCGTGGGCAATCTAGCAAGTTGAGCCTGGATTTGATCCCGGTTAAATTTTCTAGGAGGATCTCCGTCTTCTATCTCACCATTGAATTCAAGTGACCTCCTCCATTTATGGGGCTTCTTTAAGAATCTTCTGTGGCCAACATAAGTTGTTTTGCCTAACACACGCACAGATGGAGTGTCTTTATTACATGTAGGGCATGCCAAGTAACCTTGCCCACTCCACCCAGACAAACTACTTCGAGCAGGAAAATCATTGATGGTCCATAATACCATCGCTCTCATATTGAACTTCTGGCCTGTAGCAACGTCTATAGTCTCGACACCTTTCAGTGCCCATAAAACCTTTAGGTCATCAATCAAAGGCCTCAAGTAAACATCAATGTCCTTGCCCGGGGATTTAGGGCCAGGAATTAACAACGTCAGCATAAAAGAACTCTCTTTCATACATAACCACGGAGGCAGATTGTATGTTGTCAATATCACCGGCCACATGCTGTAAGCCTGACTAAGGTTGCCGAACGGATTGAAACCATCAGCAGCCAACCCTAATCGAACATTTCTTGGTTCTTTTGCAAAATTCGGATACTTGGTGTCAAAGTTCTTCCATGCTCTACCATCAACCGGGTGTTGCATCTTACCGGGCTCCGTACACTTTCCAGTAGCATGCCAAGTCATTTCCTTTGCAGTGTGACTAGACTTGTACAAACGTTGTAGTCTAGGAATGATCGGAAAGTAACGCAACACCTTCTTAGGAACTTTCTTCCCCGGTGTGTTACTGTCTTTCCATCTACTCGTTTTACACACCGGACAGAAATGCACATCTTTGTTATTGTCGCCCCGAAATAAGAAGCAATCGTTTACACAAGCATGTATCGACTCGTACCCTAACCCGATCGTTTTAAATGTCTTCTTTATTGCATAGTATGACGGTGGGAGCTTGTATCCTTTCGTGGTGGGAAATACATGTTGGAAAAACTCTAGCATTTCATTGAATATAGATACATTCAATTCACCTTTAACCTTAAAATAGGTAAACTTTGTCATAAAGTCTAATCGAGTCACATAGTCATAACCGGGGTACAGTTCCTCGTTGGCACTGTCATATAACTCTTCAAACTTGTTACGTTTAGCTTGAGTCGGTTCATTACTTGTCTCACCAATAGCCCTTGAGTTTTGCTTATTATTTGTACATTATTCTGAGGATATAGCTAAGATCATTTAAGTACCGTTATCATGTCACTCATTACGTTGTCTTATGTTATCATACTGGCGGTGGCGGAGGAAGATCGGTTCACCGTGTTCCACCCATATTTTATAACGTGGGTCCCACCCTTGTCTCATAATGTGGTCTGAAAGGTGTTTGATGTGTACCCATAATATATTTCGACAAGACTTGCATGGACATTTTATATTCCCAGCACTATTCACTAACGGCTTGCAATCATCGACAAATTTTGTAAGACCGGTATAAAATGCTTTTTCATGACGCTCTAAAAGTATCCAACTTTTATCAATTACCACAACTACGTTTTAACGATACAATTAGTTATTATATGCAACTTACTTAAACACATTCAAACGAGGAATACGAGATGTTTTGTTCACCTAGTGCAACTATGGAAGGCAATCCTAACCCACTCTTTGAATGATTCGTCTCATATATGAATGCGTATAACCGATTTACTATTTGAGAAAATTTCGACAGCATTTCCCCTCAACTCCCCAAATATGTGTTTAAAGACATATTCGTAGGAGTAAAGGAGAAACACTGTCGAAATCATCTTAAATAGTAAACCAATTATATGCATTCATATCCTAAATAAGACAAAATATTCAAAAAGCAGTCCCAAACAGGGGACTTTCTAAAATTAATTTCTAATAAATTAATTTCGGACATGTTTTCTATAGGATGATTAAATTTAGACGGGGATTTTCCGAATCTAATCACTAAAATCCTAAAACATTCCTAAAGGGTTCAATAAAATAAATACAAAAAGCATATCCATTTATATCAAATCCTAATATCAAAAAGCATATACAATTTAAATTCAATTATAATGAAAAAAAACATACATTTATATCAGAATAAGCTGTTGTTAAACAGCTTATCAGTGTAAAACGCAAATCCAAACACTCATTGACACTGTAAAACGCACATCCAAACACTCCTTATGCTGCCAAAATGATGAGAATAAGCTGTTTAAGAACGGCTTATGCTGCTAAGCTGTTTAACAACAACTTATGCAGCTTATTCTCATTATTTTGGCAGCATAAGGAGTGTTTGGATGTGTGTTTTACAGTGTCAAGGAGTGTTTGGATTTGCATTTTATAGTGTCAATGAGTGTTTGGTTTTGCATTTTACACAAACTAATAACTATAAACATTCCCCGACGACATGTCCCTGAGGATACCAAAATGATAAAAAAAGTTACAACATACCTTCGGCTGTCGACTTGGCTCGTTCTCGTTCTTGGCTCTCGGCTCGGCTTAACTGTCCAAGGCTAAAAAATAAATTAACACAATTTATAATTAACAACTTATTATAGTAGCTTATTAAAATTCTTTAACCAATCCTTATTATAATTAAACCAAATTAAAAAAAACAATACGTGTTTAACAAAAAAGAAAATCAAACACCACCAACAATTAGAGGGTTACAAAAAGTAAAAGAATTATCATTTAGAAGGTTTAGAAAAGAATTATGGTTTAGAGGAGGAGGTGGTGGTGGCGGTATTGTGCTCGTGTGCTCGTGTGAGTGGCAGTGGTGAGTGGTGGTGGGTTCTGTGGTGAGTGGTGGTGGTGGAGGTGGTGGGTTCTGTGGTGGTGGTGGTGGTGGTGGTGGGTGAGAGGTGGTGGTGGGCTGGTATAATCAGCAAAGAGGGGTTTTTTTGTTATGTTTTACGTTTTGTTAACTTTCTGTAAACCAGATCTGCTTTTTGATACCAGACTTATCCCGAGCGACTTTCCCGGGTGACATGTCGCCCGGGAAAACAAAGGGTTTGTCGTTTAGTGAAAATGGCGCCATAACGAAAATTTTGGAGGGCGTTTTCTGCAAATATTAGAAACTTTCCCTGTCTGGGAAAGTATTTTATTAAAAATTTATACAGTTTTTTAAATATATAAAATCTGAATAAATTTTAATAAACATCTTCCCGGGGCGAAAATGGGGGAGCCGGGTGAAAGTTTCTTAATATGTGGATTAAATCGTTTTAATTACGTTTTATATAAATAAAATTTAAATAAAAAATATATTTATATAAATACGTTTTATAATTACGTTTTAATTGCGTTTTATATAAATAAAAAATATATTTATATAATTACGTTTTATATAAATAAAATTTATATAAATAATAATTTTAAAGAAAAATTATATAATTTATAAAATATAAAATAATTTTTTTATAAAATAAATAATTATTATTTATAATTATTTTTATAAAATATATAATTATTATTTTTAATTATTTATTATAATTATTTTTTTAAGTATGCTTTTTTTTTAACCCCCCCCCCCCCCCCCCCCCCCTCTTTCTTTTTTTTTTTTTTTTTTTTTCCCGTATTCACACGCGCATGCCTCAACAAACACATGATCGAACACCTAAAATTTATCGTTGTACATTCGATGTTTAACGGATGAGTCAATATGGTATCGTTGTACATTCGATGTTCAACGGATGAGTCAATATGGTATCGGTGTACATTAGATGTCCAACGGATGAATCAATATGTTATGGTTGTACATTCGATGTCTAACGGATGAGTCGATATGTTATCGTTGTACATTCGATGTCCAACGGATGAGTCGATATGTTATCGTTACACATTCGATGTTCAACGGATGAGTCGATATGTTATCGTTACACATTAGATGTCCAACGGATGAGTCGATATGTTATCGTTGTACATTAGATGTCCAACGGATGAGTCGATATGTTATCGTTGTACATTAGATGTTCAACGGATGAGTCAATATGTTATCGTTACACATTAGATGTTCAACGGATGAGTCAATATGGTATCGTTGTACATTAGATGTCCAACGGATGAGTCGATATGTTATCGTTGTACATTAGATGTCCAACGGATGAGTCGATATGTTATCGTTGTACATTAGATGTCCAACGGATGAGTCGATATGTTATCGTTGTACATTCGATGTCCAACGGATGAGTCGATATGTTATCGTTGTACATTAGATGTTCAACGGATGAGTCAATATGGTATCGTTACACATTAGATGTTCAACGGATGAGTCAATATGGTATCGTTGTACATTAGATGTCCAACGGATGAGTCGATATGTTATCGTTGTACATTCGATGTCCAACGGATGAGTCGATATGTTATCGTTGTACATTCCTCCTGTAGCCCTATACTCCCGCCAAAAAGTCCTGCCAAATCCTCCTGTAGCCCTATACTACCGCCAAAAACTCCCGCCAAATACTCTCGCCAAATACTCCCGCCAAATACTCCCTCCAAAAAACTATTTTTTTACCATAAAAGCAGATATTATCCTCACAATCACCCACAGATCACACACATTCTTACCATCACAACCACAAACATATCACACTGTTATTATGGTGAAGATGGTGCCATATGAAGCTTTTGCGTGTCGTTGTGGAGCCGGAGATGTAGTTCTGCGAGAATCGTATAAACATGAAACCCGTGGTAAACTATACTATGCATGTCCACGATCAAAGGTGAACAATCACATGCTTTTTTTGTGTAATATATAAATAATGTGGTTAGTTGTTAAAACTTATTATCTTTACTCTTTAACAGCCTCGTGAAAACACTTTCGGATGTAAATTTTTGTGTGGAAGGAGGAACGAGTCCGTCTACTGGTTGGTTCTTCTGGAGCTTCAACGACTCCAATTTATTCTCCAGGATCTTCATCGACTCCAATTTATTCTCCAGGATCTTCAACACCTCCACGCTATTCTCTAGGAGCTTCAACACCTCCAAGCTATTCTCTGGGAACTTCAAAAAATGCAGAGTGCTCAAACTGCAAGCACTTGCTTGATAAGATAACGATACTCGAGGCAACGGTGGATATGTATATGCATCCGGAACAATACACAGCTAATTCAGCCGCACTATTTCATGAAGTTTACAATAACATGGGAAAACTTAATTTGGAGTAGTTTGTCATTTGGAATGTAATTCGTATGCTTTAAGCGTCGGTTTGTAAGTCTCGTATGATTATCGTTCTAATATGTTTAAGTGTCTATTTGTAAGTCGCTTGTGTTACTACAAGTGGTATGTATAATATTTAACTAAACGAATGTTTGTTTTTGTGTTACTTGACGAATGTGCATCTTGAAAAAGTATAGGGTATATCATGTTCAACTATAGAAGGGTAGTGCATATCCTGACCGAACCGAGAAATCGGAGTGTTTTTTTATATAGTTACTATTTAAAACCACACAACGAACCGAGAAAACGAACCGAAATGTTTTTTTTAGTATTTATATATTTTAAATAATAATTATATATTTTATAAGTATCTTTATAAATTATTATTTATAAAATATATAATTATAAAATATATTTTATAAATAATAAATATATAATTATAAATTATCAAAAGCAGAATTCAATTTTTTTATAAAATACATAATCCCGGACGACATGTCGCCCGGGAAACATGAGCGGGAAAAATTGCCGCCAGAAGTTTCATTAAATATTTTTTGTTAAATTTTAATAAAACGTTTCCCGGGCGACATGTCGCCCGGGATAAACAAACGCACGTTAATTAACACTAATCACCACGCTTAATCATTCACGTGATTTTTTTTAAAAAAACCGAGCGACATGTCGCCCGGGAAACTCTCTTCAAACTTTGACTAAAAAGTCTATAAGAATTGGTGCCACGTCGGACGGACTTTTGTCGTTTAGTGATGTTTCCCGGACAACAAATGTCGCCCGGGAAAAGTCCGTCACCTGTTCTACTTTTTCTTCTTGTAGTGTTTGCAGTGACGGTTTAGAAATGAAGGTTCATCTCTTTGTCGAGTGTTGTGTTTCTAAAGACATATAGTTAGGTGTCCTCAACTGATCAAGTATCTAAACCCCCCAAACTTGAACATCGTTGGCATAAAAAAACCATACTGACAGAGTTACCATCCTTCCAAAACTCTCTAAATATTTTAACGTAGCAGTGCAAACCACTCTTTGGGTTCTTTGGAAATATAGAAACGACATTGTATAGTTTTTTGCCGGGCTAATAGCTTGGGTCTTTTAATATAATATTTCGCGTACAAAAAATAAAGTTAGTGAATTGGCAAGGGGTTGTTTCTGACAAAAAGGGAAACAAGGTGGTGTTGTAGTACAAATACCACAAGTTTTGAATTTTGGAAATGTAATCCCGACTTTTGTGTCAAGATCACGTATGAAAATATATTACTCTCATCCCACAAAGTGATTCACAAAGTAAACCCTAAATGTCCAAGATCAGTTAGATAGACGAAGTTAGCCGACGACATCAAGGTATAACATCTTTGTTTAAGATTTCCACGTTAGTTTTTTGGTTATATAATAGATACATTAAATGGTTAAGTTTAATCTCAAAAAGATTAATTAATTATCTAGAATTGTGATTCTTATTGCATTTCTGAAACATATACTCATTCAATATTCCAAGTTGTTGAAAGGATTATAAGAATTATAATTTGAGAGTGACTGATGTCTTAATGGTTTAACTTGACGGGTTGGCCTAGTAAAAATATTATAAGATTTACATAGTACTATATATGGGAGGATGTTTAATCGGATACATTTTGATTCGGCGGGTCAACTAACTAAGTATATAATGTGCCATGTGGAGAGTGAGATAGTAGCTAGACTTATATATGTGAAGTCTTGTTGAGCTCGTTACTGTAATTATACAAGAAGCTAATTAAGTAGCAAGAAGCAAAAGCTTAATCAAAATATAATACTAGTTGCACCATATTTTTTTATTAGCATACGTTCTTTATGCATGGACAATGAGTTACGGTAGTTTCTTGGCCTACACGGTGTTTATGATGTTAATATTATACGTGTAGCTGCTTATGATATGTTCAACTGATATTTTCGTATATAGCTTGTCTCTATTGTATAAAAGTGATGTATTGCATTTTTATTTATTTCAAGGAAAAGGGTGAACATCCCGCAAAAATGAAAGTAAAAAAAAATCGTTTTTCACTGATTCTTGATATATCTGCAGCATTTATGTGTGTGTGAATTATGGTGTATCAGTGTGTTTGAAGTTTGTATTTTAACGTGTTTTTAGGATAAGGGTTTTTCAGGGAGTATAGTAGTAGTTCAATGGAACCAGAGGTGATTGAGATTGATGCTCTTCCAGTGTCGGGTGATAGGACTACGAGATCAGTATCAAAATTGAAACGAAAGGGTAAACAGAATGAGGTATATATAATTCTTTTAGTTGTTTATTTTGGTTTCTTGTTTTTGTTTTTTGATGATTAGTAAGTGGCTTGGTTTAATCATTCATTTGGGTGGTGAAATTGTGTGTAACTTGGGTATGAATTATTGTTGTGATTGTTATAGGAAATAAATCATCTTTATTTTTGGATTAGGGTTTTAATTACATTAAGAGTGGTAATTGAGAAAAGTATGCTAGTAAGTTTTAATTTAAATATAATAAAAAAAATCTTGAGAAAATTGGTGTTGGTATATTGGTGGTAATGTTTATTGATGGGAAGGTCGAGTCTAATAAAAACAATTACTCAAAATACCAGGTCCCGTTTCATGAAATAATTGATCTTGACATGGATGAAGACCACAAAGATTTAGTGTTTATTGATGGGAAGGCTGAGTCTAACAAAAAGATGAAGGGTGCTGTGGGCGTTTCACTGGGTTCTGGCAGTTCATCAAAATCTGATTCAAAGAAGGTTGAGTCCAAAAGAAGGGGAAACCACACCCATTTTCTTGATTATGTTTCTTATCTAATTTTGAAGTGATTAATATGTATATTTAACTTTGATTATTCTCTGTTTTAGGATGTTCATGTGGTGCCCGCTCATTTCCCTAAAGGCTTTACCTCAGGATCAAATGAGTGTAGCGCTTTGCAAGCCCATTTTGATAACAAGGATCTTACAACTGCAATTGAAGCTTCTATCCCTTTGTTACCTGATTTAGTCGACATGAAGAAGAAGAAGACTCCTGTAGATCTAGCTGTTCAAAGTGCGTCCGCCTATTTTAATGCAATGGGGCAAAGTAATGATGAAGAAATTCCAGAACAAAATATGTCATCTAGTTATACAAGTTTTGGTAGTCGATATCACTTCTCTAATAATTTTAATACTCAAGTTGGTAGTAGCACTTCAACTTTTCCCCTGTTAGCAATGAACACGGTTAATCCATTAGGAGTGGATACACCAACTTTTAGATTGCATAAGTTACACATGAAGAACCATCTGGGCCTGAATGATGCTTATGTAAGTCCTGATCCTGGGGATTTATATCAAAAAAAAAGTTCCGAGTCCAAAAAGTTCAAGAAATACATCTAGCATGGCAAAACTTGGTAATGGTGATGGATTTTAAAGTACGTAAGTTTCATGAAATTTGATACTGTTGCGGGCCATTCGGATCATTTTTACACAAAACAAAATTCAATGATGAAGCAGGCAAGCTATTGTGTATGTGTCTTTTTGTTAATATATTTTGTTCTTGTCATCTTTTTAATCAACTTTTTCCTCAATTAATACAAATAGATATCACGTGTTTCAGCCACCAAAGAATTGGGCTAAAAAGATACAGGAAGAGTGGAAAATTCTTGAAAAGGACTTGCGTGGTATGTCTCAAAAATCGACCCCTTTATTAGTTTACTAGAAATCGTACCTGTGATTTGGTGTTGAAATTGTGGAACTTGTTATGTTCTCCCTAGGTGCTATGTTTGCTTCCACTTATGGTTCCCCACCCATTCCCATTAGCAAACAGGTGCAGTAAGGGACCATTTGAGCAAATAGTACGGATAATTGATGAATGCCTGATCTTCAACAAAACCACAGGGATGATTTATAAATAGTGTTTAGAAAGATAATAAAGTGATGTTATTTTTTTCTTTGATTCTCCATCTCTCTTCCTAATCCCCTTTGGCGAAAGATGTGAATGTTTTAGGTTTTTGTTAGATGAAAATATTTTCATTTGGATGGATGAGTATATCTTCTATTCATTTTTGGACCCCCAGAGGTAGTTATATGTTTATATGCTATGTAAGGTATAGTTGATTTGCTGTCCTAAATCCCCATGTTGAAAAGTATATGTACCTGATGTTATGGCAAAGAAAACTAACTATGTTTTGTGGAATAAGTCAGAACTGGGGAACACAATGGTTCTCGATTTTTTTTCTTGTGTGTTGGTTCATAACTTGATGTGAGGGAAGGTTTGTGAAAATTGGACATTGAGGAAAATGGTATATAGAAACTATGCTATTTTTTTAGAACGTTGAATTCAATAAAACAACCTCTCTAGCAAGGAGCTAGAAGAGAAATTACAAAGGCTTCATAAGCCAAGAGTTCCAACAATTAACTTTACGACCTCTACTTTTAAGCCAAAAAAAAGAAAACAAACGTATTGAATCAAAAAGATCACTTTTCCTCATTGAATTAGAGGAAAAAATAACGCTATTTCGATATCGCCATAAACACCAAACCAAAGCCACCGTTATGACATACACCCGATCTTTCTCACTTTTAGAAGCTCTCCAATCTTCGAACCAATGAGACCAATCGAACCAAGCAGAAAAAGAAGGCATACACTACAACATTAACCACATTCCCTAGCGACATTTCAAGGCTTTCCCTAGCGATTTGTGGCTGGGGATACTTTTCCCTAGCGACTTGTCGCTGGGGAATGCTCTCTAGGGATACGTTCCCCAGCGACAATCCCCAGCGAAACGATGTGTCCCACATATTTTTCAGTCAAGTAATTAGTGCCACGGTGGCACATATTCCCCGGCGACATGTCGCTGGGGAATGTCCTAGTTAAAATTAAGTAATTACGATAATTAGTTAATTGTGTATTATCCCCGGCGACATCTCGCTCGGGATAGTATTCCTTATACGTTGACAAGTCAACGTCTACGCAGTGTGTTTTGTCGTTTAGTGCTTGGTATCCCCGGCGACATGTCGCCGGGGTAAAGGTTCCTTATGCGTTGACTTGTCAACGCATGGGCAACTGATTTTTGACGTTTTGTGTGCACTTTCCTTGGCGACATGTCGCCGGGGAATGGTCTGCAGTTTTTTTTAAATACAGCCTGCAAAGCAGGCGATTTCTATATTTTTTCCGGAATTTTTTCGGAAAAAATCTACCAAACATCAAACCTGTACCAAAACCTGTATAGACTCCTCACAACTTGTACCAAAACACAATACAATATAACGGATCAACTCAATACAAATACATCACAACTTGTACCAAAACCAAAACATAATAAAGCTAAATCGTCCAAAATCCGAATAAGTCTACAAAACGTTGCTTCCTAGTCATAAACGGGGCTTACAAGTCAATATTCAACATGATAGGATAGGGAAACAAGTGTTTACAGGTCGCCAAGATGAACATAAAGTAACAATGTAGCATACTAACCCATATATAACACAACTAACTATCGCCATCGCCATCGCCATCCTCGTCCTCCCGACTCAAACTCTGCAAACATATCTGAGTACTTGGATTCACTTTTGAAAAGACTCATCATAAATTTCACCTTTCTATGTAGGTTCTTGAGCGACTTGTCGGGGGAGGGGGGGGTACTTGGGCTG
>BQNB010047592.1:0-43023 GCA_026074375.1 Tanacetum coccineum | reverse complement strand
TGGTCCGATTTGTATGGAAAATGATGAAACGAAATTCGATTAGGAAAAAGATAATTTGTCTCTTGGCAACTTACTTATATCACAAACCAAAACCTCTTTCTCGTCCTCAAAAAGTTGAAGAAATCAAGGAAAAAGAAGACGAAGTTTCAAGTGATTTTCCAATTGCTACCATTCTCATGCCAATAAGAATCACTTTTGATAATCCAATTGATTTTAATGATCATTTTTCCAAACCAAAGGATTTTAAAAAGGACTTAACCGTTACACTTGATTCCTCCAGATCAAGTATTTTATCACCTCTTTTGTTAGATTTCGACTCGCCTTTCACTGCAGAGTTGTCGGCTAGTATTACCTTGAATTCTCTCGGAAACGAGGACAAATTTTTCAAACCGGGTATACTAGTTTATCATGCCATTCATGATAAAAATCTTGTAACATTGGAGGAGAATTTAAAAGAGAACATTTCCTCCGGGACTCTTTTAGTTTTCAAAGAACCGTCAATTCCTCGTCCTCCACCGGAACCACCGGATGTTGAGAAATGTTTTGAACCCGAAGCGGGTATTTTGATAATCAAAGTGTTTAAGTGTTTAAGGGTGTTCCTTGTTTTAGATTTGACCTTCATTTTCTTTCTTTCTTCATTTCTCTTCTTCGGGAATGAAGACACCATTTTTGATCCTGGCATCTTCACTTAGAGCCGGTGGCCTCTCATCGGGATGGAACTTTCATGTGCTTTAATGTTTGTCCAAACATTAATGAAAGCCCGATTGAGATTTTCTCTTCCATTTTCACTCTCCCTAAGGACCAATTAATTCAGGGATCGAGTCGAGCTTGCGACTCGGTAACAAAAAACAAGCCGCTTCGTGGGAGTTCACCCCATGCTTATCCATTTTCTATTGTTCTAAATAATGTGTTGTGATGGTTGAGGCTAGCCTTTTCCGTTCTTTGTGTTTATGTTTGTGTTGTGATTTTTATAGGATTAAACCAACAATGTCTGAAGCCTCTCGTGTTCGGTGTTGTATCCCGTTTCACTCGAGCTTCCTATCCTTTGTTTGAAATTAGTTTGGGGAGATCCGATATCCTTTCATCTTATCGATTAACGTTTATCTTTGCATAATTCATAAATGGCTTAGATTTTTATAGAGAACTCGACCTTAAACATTGAGGACAATGTTTCGTTTTAGTTTGGGGAGGGAATCTATCGATTTGATGTTACCTGCTTATTGTTTTGTTCTCACGTACCCGTTTTCCACAAAAATAGCAAAATTTTTAAAATTTTTAAGATCTTATTTGTAGGAAAAAAATGAAAAAATAAAAAATATTAGTAGTTGAAAAAAAAGAGAAAAAATAATAAGTGTTTAGACAAAAATATAGGTTTTCCGTTGGTAAGAATAGGAAGTAATTTTTGACCCGATCGAACGTGTTGAGTTCTAGCTTTCCCCCTTAACAATTAATGATGATAGTTTGTGTTAGTCTCATGTAAACTTTAAACATGCTAGACTTGGAAACATTAGTAAATGAAGACTTGTGCTAATCTCAAGTAGATTTTTAATATGCCGAGTTGGATTTTATATAGGCTAAGTATTTGCGAATTTCTTTATTAGAGATTTTAAATTGCAAAGAATAAGAGATGATAGTGTTGATTACGAGTTAGGAAGCTAAACAAGGTTTATTTGGAAAACTTAAAGGCTTATAAGAATAATTTGTGGTTTTTCTTCCCCGAAGTTCTTAAAATTATTAATTATACGTGTTCTCTTTAATTTTTACAAAGTAGAGTTTTACTCTTAAAAGTCTAATCAACATTTTCAGAGAAAAAGCTTTATCGATGATGAAGACAACATCGTTGGTAAATAAGAATTTTAGTTCAAGTTTATACTTTGGTTTTCTAAAACGAAATTTTTCTATTTGCATAAATAATGTGTTGGATTAATTAATTAAAAAAAATGTAGTTGGTGAATAAAAAGGATGCAAGTTATAAATCCTTAGTATTAATAATTAATATACAAACTCCATCACAATAAAGTACATGGGCATTTGTCGGTTCGCTCCCGATGTGACATCGAAAGAAAGGATGGAGGATGTATATTTAGGGTTGGTATCATAATAAGTACACGAGCTCTTGTCGGAGGCGTGGCCGATGTGTCGTCGAAAGAAAAGTGATACCGATTCCTAGCCTAACAATGTAAATAGTAAATAATAATGTTGCAAGATAGAAAATGAATAGTAAAAGTTTCTTTTTCTAAAACCAAGGTATTCTTTTGAACTAAGGTTTGCAAAAGTCTACAAGGCTTTTTCATCGGAAGTTCATGCGTTTCGATTAGTGAACCAACGATGTCTTAGCTAAGGAGGTTTTTGTTTGCTTTGAGATGTGATCTTGCTAAGTGATTAACATATTAGCTCAAAAGGCCCATATGTAAAGCTTGGTCGGATTTCATCTATCTAAATATGTGGATTTAATGGTTTAAATTAATTTGAACACACACACCTAAATATATGATTTATGTCGGGAAGAGGAATTCACAAGTTGTAATTATAAGTAGTCTTAGCATCTTAGCTCGTACTTAACGGTGATCTTATTTTTAAGCTTAGCATGGGAAAAGTGAAAAATCGGGGATGATGAAGTTATCTTTTAGACACTTAATTGTGCTTTTTATTCTATGATCCTAAAAGTTACCAATGAGGTAATGAAAACAATCTTTTAGACACTTAATTGTGCTTTTTATTTTATGATCCTTAAATTTACCAATGAGGTAATGAAAACAATACATTATGTCAACACAAATAAGTTGTAGTTAGGTAGTTAATTATCAAGAAAAATTATAAAAAGAGAAAATCTTTGAAAATGGGAAATCAGGTGTTTTATAACTTGTGATCTCTTATCTTTCTCAACAAAAATCTTTGCTACTTTTCAAAGGTTTAGTTTGGGGAATTTTGATAAGTGTAAAATACACATATCCATTTATGCTTAAAATAGCCCAATTAAACCCAAAACAGACCAAAAATGGCAAAAATATGCTTGTTTCTATGTTTTATGTATGCAGGTACGGATAAATCAGAAATCACAAGAAAACCATCAAAAACAAGCAAGCACGGACACGAGAACGGTAGAGTGAACAAAAGCCGGAAGCAAAGCCAGGAAAAGTCAAACCCTCAGTCAAAGTGGTCAAATCATGGTCAACAAAAGTCAAACACTAAAAGACAAAACCTAAAAGTTCCACTTTAGTCCCTCAAGTTTTCAATATTACACAAATGGTCCTTGTACCTAAGTGGGTCCCTAAACCTTTAAATCCTTACCCGGATACTTAAATAAGTCAAAGCCCAAAACCTAAAGCCCAATACCTTTTTATAATACTTCAAGGACCAATATTGCCATTTATGAAAGTTGTTTCACCTTACACTTTTATAATTTATTCCATTTATGAAAGTGTTACAACCTTAACACTTTTATAACCATAGAGAGGGATTTTAAATTTGGCAACTTCCTCTAAAGTTTTAAAATGATTTTTACCCGTTTTCAGTTATAAATAAAAAAAGGGCGCCAAGAGTTTAACACTATTCACCCGTCTTCCCCATTTTTACCTTGGGTCAAAATCAAAGGGCTTTTGGAAATTGAGGGTCAAGAAAGACAATTCACGAGACAAAGTACACCTGGGCAAAGAATCTCGTCATCAACGCACCTCATTGGTCAAGCCCCGTCAACAGAATGACACGTTGGCATGAAAGAAAGCACAAGAATGATGGGATTTGCACTTAAGCCTCTCACAAAAGTAACACAAGGGTCACATCAAGGATTGCCAGCTTGGCAATCCATGTGATCCCAAGAAATGATCCAACGGCTTACAATAGCCCTCCAATGATTGGGAAATAAATGGCAGAGATTTATGATGCAAGCAAAGGCCTAGAATGTTCAGCTACAGGCTATAAATAGCCTCACTATCACACACATAATGGACGAAGTTTTTAGTAGCTTTTAGTCTATATTAATTTCGTATTTTTCTTAAATGTATTTTTCCTTAAATGTTTTGTAATTTCTTTTAAGGAATGTAATTCAGCTCTTTTTAATGAAATTTAGTTTAAGTCAGTTATAAGCTCTCTTTTCTTTTTATTCATAAGCTCTCTTAATAAGCCAAATTGTCTCAATAAGCTAATAAGCTCATTTTAAGCTCTTTTAGTCTATAAGCTGAAATAGAGCTTATTTAATTCAGTATTAATTATATCTAAACCTTAAATCAGTTTAACATAAATTTACCTTTGCATTTTGGAATTATTGGCTTATGGAAGGAGAGCCAAAAAAGGGAAGGGCTCTCATGGATTTATACCCTAGCTTATTAATAAGCTAGGGAGCTTGTAGCTGCCCTTGTGGTACCTCTTGTTTAGCTAGAGGAATAAGTAAGTCTCTCTTTATTTTCCTTGCTTTTTAGCTTAGATAGTTGTCTTATTGCTTTATATCCTAGATCTGCTTATTTGCTTATTGAGTTAGCTTATTAGTGCTTATTGTGGATCATTTAGCTTAATAGTCCTAATTGTTCATCTGTTTTTGATTTTCTTAGTCTAGATCATAGTTCTTATATAATTTGTCATACAAGTCTTAAAAAAACCAAAAATAGTAGAAAGTAGTGTAAATCTTAGATTGCTTGCTTATTCAGTTGTTAGTTTATGATTAATAAGCTAGTTAAAAGTTGTTTTTCATCTGGTAGTTAAGTTTTGATAAGTAGAACTAAGACAGCTTTGATTTCAGATAAAAATAATAGGAAATGAGTTTTCATGAGTTAATTTTTGAAAATATAAAAAGTTATGGCTTATTTTATAAATCCTGCACTAGGGGAGCTTTTAGCTTAGGTTTTAATTGCTTCATTTTGATCCAAGCTCTTTGAGCTTTTGAGTGTGCTTGAATTGTGTTTGTAGACACTCACTTAGAGTGTCTAAGTGCAGGATTGCAAAAAGGGAACCTGCACTATTGGATTTGTGCTAACTGTCAAGTGCATCAGCAGGAACTAGGTTGTTCCTGCTGTCACTTTTGAATTTACTTTTAGTTAAGTAAAAGTAGGTCTTAGGTTCTTAAATTCAAGTAGGATAAAGTCTAGGTATAGCTTATTATAAATTAAGTCTTAATTTGCATTTTCTAGCTTATTTACCTAGCTTAATTCAGCTGTCAAAATCACTAAAAACCAAAAAAGACCAAAAACAGTAGGTAGATTAAAGTAGCTTTTAAATTCTAATTTTTAGCTTATAAGAATAGATCTTTTCATTTAGTTTTATAGTTGTTAAGTAAGTTTCCAAGAGATTAGCTTCTAGATTTGCTTATTGAGCTTTTGAGCTTAAACTAATTTTGTGCTTTTCATGCTTATTCCTGAGTTTAGCATTTTGTAATTCAATTTCAGATAGGTTCTAGTGTTATTGAGCTATTAATCTTTTCATAATTTGTTAAAACATATTATAGGCTTTATAGAACTACTTTTGTTTTTGAAAATGAGCTTAAATTGAGCTTTTTATAAGCTTGTAAGTGAAACCAAGGGGAAACCCTTACTTTCTGAGTTTAGCTTATTAATAAGCTCTTTTAAAGCTTATTAATGGTTTTTAGCTTATTGTGCTTTTGTTAAATTTGTTCACCCCAACTTAATCTACAACTTTGATTTTATAAGTTTTTAATTTTAAGCACTTTTTGTTCTCAACTTATTTTTAAGGCTTATTTGGATTTAGTTTGTAATCGGGTTAGACTTTCAGGGTAGGTTTTGTAACTTTTCAATTTCAATTGTTTTTCTGTTAGTCCTTACGTTAGTCAGTTAGTTTCCCCGTTAGTCCTTTAGGTCTTTGCAACATTAGTCCCTAGTTAATTAATTAATTAGTTTTATTTAATAATTAGGGTTTAGTTTTAATTAGTTTAATTAAGGTTTAAATAAAAAGTAAAAATTAGGGCTTTTATTTTTATTAAATTTTTGCATATTCTCTTTATTTAGAGTAATTTTTATAAAATTTTTAGGATTTTATTTTTAATAGTTTTATTATTTTTATAGTTTTTAATTAGTTTAAATTTTAGAAAAATCATATCTTTTAATCTAAAAAGCCAAAAATAGTAATTCCTTTTTCTAAAATTTTCTTTTTATTTATTTTACTTAGGAAAAATATAATTTCAATTATTTTCTATTTTTTTATTTTTAGGATTTAATTAGAATTAAATAGTTTTTAATTGATAAAAAATTCAAAAATAATCTAAATTTTTTTTAAACGACCCGGGTGATCATATTTACCCGGTTAAATATACGTATTATATATTATATTATATATATTTTTAAGAGTGAATTTTCCTTAGGGAATTTTCTTAATTGATCTTTTGAATAAATATTTTATAGTGTATTTTATTCCGTATCACATGTCATCCTCGGGGATGTCATCTCTCATACGGATCATGGCTGCCCTATGACCCAATGGTGCCTGATCATAGGTAGGGTTGGTGGGTGGTATATATGCGGCAGCATGCTCAGCAATGCGTGCCTCCATGGATGCTGACATAGGTGGCTCAAGTCGAACAGTCTTCCGTGCCCTTCAGAGACGTGTCTGAGAAAAAGGGACCCTAGTCTGAGGTGATCTAGGTGTAGGTGCAGACTCATCAGTCTGAAATGCCTTTGTATCCCCAACAGAGGGAACAGGGTCAACAACAGGTACCACAGAAAAGTCAGCGATCAACCGAAGGTGGGTGTCTCCTCCTCCTCTGTCCTTAGTTGGGCTCCTCTCCTTCATCATCTGTATCATCATCGTCGTCGTCACCTTGGGTCATTGCTCATCATTGGATCTTCCTCGGATCCCCCCCCCCTCCCCCCCCCCACCACCCCCCCAGATTTTCCCTCTTACCCCCACCTCAATCTTTCATCATCCTCCTCGCCATCCTCAGGCTCATCTAGATAATCAATAGAATCCTCATCAAGATCCTCCTCTATCGAATCCGAGTCAGCAATGTATCCAGGTGACTCAGCAGTCAGTGAAGCGTCATCAGCATAAGGCTGATCCTCGACCTGAATGTCATCATCTGATGGTGCATGGTACTCCGAGTGCTCTGGCTCCGGAATATATATTGGTATATGCTCATCCAACTCTATAAGGTCAGGTACATATGCAGGTGACAGTGGGTGTGCTTGCCCTTTTTGGGCGACCTCCTCATACGGGTCCATCTCTGAAAGCTCGTCGGCATTCACGAGTAGGATACCCCATGATGATGGTCCGTTTGAATCAGAAGATACGGAGGTATAGGTAACAGCAGACGATGCGTTGTCTGATGACATGGCAAATCTGTAACCATAATATAAACTTGTATAAGTATATTATATAAGACCATCATTAATATACGTAATGACTATTAACACAGTATATCACCTATCGTAAAGCACTTTTAGTATAATTCATCTCCACTCCTACTGCTAAAATGGTGCATGACTCTGCTCAACCTCACACTGAGCCTGTATACATCCTACAATCTTCTAAAGCTGAATACTATGTATCGTATGTCCCTTGTGAAAATTTTGAATGGACGAATGTTTAGAACATACAGTGTTCACGATAGACAACATCATGCTAATAACATTGCCAAGACTATCAATGGTTCATCATCCTTCCTCCCTTGGCTCTAGATAACAATCTGTAAACCCCCAAAAATGGGTCACCATACCTAAGAGAATATGATGGTTGGGGGTAATTACTTCATAGATCTATAGCACAAGATATTTGAGAACGACCTCTTATAAGAGTCTTTTAAATCTGATACATTGGAATTTCATAAATGGTTTCGTTACACCAAGCTATAAGATAACTTGTTTAACTTGGAAAAGCAAAGATTTTACAAACATACAATAATCCCAAATGTAATGCATGCAAATCTTTATGATAATATGACTTCAAAAGACGACCATCCAATGTATCAATGACTTGCACCTTATTGACATGAGAAAACATATTTAAACTGTCAACAATAATGTTGGTAAATTTATAGGCTTATAAATTTAATGAAGCGGATTGCAAGATTTCCTTGTAATAAAGTAACAAATACAATATCACAAAAATGTATTACGAAATGCACTAAGCTCATGACACTGAAGCTAAACAAGTTGTTTATCATACATATGATTATGGTGCCCAATGTAGATGTTCAACCCTGTAACATCTATGATTTCAAAATGGTATACTTCGTCGTTTCTGGCCAAACTCGGTATAAACTAACAAGTGCTAACTTGCCCGAACGGGATGTATAATCCAAATTGATCTATCATAAACATTTAACGCTCACATAATGGAATTAACAATTAAATCTATGCAATTGACAGTTCATAATGATGGACATAGTGGGTTATAGCTACTTAGGCAAACTCGTAATATTTGAATTTAAAATGTACTTGCATCCATTTTGTAAAACAAACATGATCTCATCCCCGAGATTTGATAAATGATTGAAAAAGTATAAAAGTGGGGACTATAAACTCACATCAAGTAATGATAACGGAATAGCAAGGTAGTGGCACGAAAAACGATGCAAAAGACTTTATCCGCAACCTATGGAAAAATAATACATATTTACTAAACGGAAAAATAATAAGCTAAATACTTGCAATCTCGTCCCTAGTGTGTGCTTGAACTCTATTTGAAATAATGATGTTTGAAAACAATTTCTTGTTTTAAAATGGTCAACTTTATTGGGTCAACGTGGTCAAACTATAAGTACGCAATTTACGACTTCAGACTTTTAGGAAACTAGGTCCCATATACTTTAAAACATTAGTTTAGATCAGCCCTTGGTTTAGTCTCTAAGTGTGTCAAATAATTAGACGAAACGTTGACGTTTAACTAAATCAAATAAGTGAAATTTTACTAAGTTTATATATTGGATGACTTGGAGTTTTACAATGAATTTATGGATTCGTTATTTAACTATAATGATAACTAAAAATATATTTGAAAACTTGACCATGTCGCCTACAACTTTCGTTAAATAAGTCTTGTCCAAAAAGGTCGTTTAGTTGGTTAAAAATAAGGCTAAACATAGGCGTCTCGCTAAGGCAGTTTGTATACTTAGAAAAATAAAGGTTGGTTTCAGCATGTATTGTTTGCGTGGTCAGAGTTTTGGGATCAGATTGTGACCTCGATACTCAATGCTAGGACGAAACAAAAATACTTTAGTAAACTAGGACCTACTAGCTTTATTTCATCTTTTATAAACTTTGTGTGACAGGGTCGTTAACAGGGTCAAAAAGTGGTCGAAAGATGGGGATGCACGTTGGGCAGACCTGACTGGGTGCACACCAAGTGTTTGACAGTTTGTCGACACTCGTGACGAACACCCCTTTTTAACTACAAATCACGAGCTGGTTACTAAACGAAAATGAATGGTTTTTATTCTATCTTAAAGCTGGTACTTCAGGCTTTGATTATCATTATTTGGTTCGTCATTTCAGTTAGTAAAATCGACACAATAATTCGAAGAAAAGGCTTCGCTGATCGTTTACAAGGCAGTGGGAAAAAGTGACTGTTTTTACGCCAATCTTTGAGACCTTCTAACTTCTTCGTCTCTTGACGAAAGTTAGTGATTCCAGGGGCAAAATACTCGTTATATGTCCTATTTATGAAAATAATTACGTCCGCTTTTTATGCTTACAGTCTAGTGGTCGAGTAGGATACTTAAAACTACACGTATGGGCTGTGTTTAAAAATCACATAACACATGCGTTTTTGTTTCTAACCAAATAGTGAGCCCCAAGCTACAAATGGCTGAGTATTCTAAACCTATTACCCTAGTTTAAGCATGGTCCATATCCCTTTTTAGTCACTTGACCAAATTTTATAAAGGTTTTTGATGTTATTTGATTTATATATCAGAAAGTACTAAAAAGTGGGTTTTTGTTTCTTAACATAATTCAAGCACACTACAATGGCATAACGATTGCACATATAAAAGCTAAATAACAAGAACGATTTGCTCACAATTCAAAGACGAGCGTGAAGGAGACTAGACTCAATGACGATGATGAATACTCGGCCCTTATATCCTTCACGTATGCAAAACGAAGCACTCGATCCAAAAACCAACCACGGTTGTTTTCACTCCTTGTAATCACGAACACGGACGTTGTTTACTACCTTAATGTGGTCGGTCAACAAGAAAACGAAACACTAACGAAACTAGTTAGGGTTTCGTTGGAGATGTTAGGGTTTCTAGGGTTTATGGAGGAAGTGATGGTGTGAGGATTGTGTGTGTATGTGTCAAAATCAGAAGTAGGAGAACCAAAAGGAAAATCCAAAGTGATAAGAGGTTTATGATAACCTGATTGTATTGTTTATGTGTTTTCAAAGAAGTAGACCTGGTCTTTTATGCATAAATAAGAGGCAGGCATAGTGTTCCCATGTAGAGTCACGTTTGAATGTTAATCCAATTAGGGCAAGGATTTCTTGGATTTAAAACATGGTCAATGCACAGGGATATGTTCTAGGGGTCAGCAGGTAGGATTCGAGTGGTGTTAGCATGTCTGCTACGCGTCTACTTGTCAAACATATACGTATTATCAAAGGTTATCAGGGTTATGTTAAAGGCTGGGTTTTAGTATCTTTTTAAGCATCATACGATTTGAGGGAATTTGAACAAGAGTAACCACGATTAGTTTGCTAAATTGTAGGAGTACATGGGTTTTTATCCTAATTTTATTTAGTTTCCTAATGTATAAAAGTTAAAATTGTTGGTGTAGTTAATTTTTTTATGGATTTTTACTTCGATAGAATTAAGTAAACATGACTAATTACTTTCTTGTCGTGAAGATAAATTAAACAACTAATATGAAAGGATCAAGTAAAGTCTTAATGAGTTTAGGTTACGTTTCTAGCTAAACGATGACTTTTTGTGCCTACGCGATTTAATTAATGCGGTTTAAATGGAAGTAAACACGCAAAACCCAATAAATAAAAGGAAAAATGAAATAATTAGGATCGTAATATGACCTGAAAACAAGGGGTATTATATACACTAAAAGACGAAATACACTGGCGTTAAGCGTGAAGATGTGTCAAAATGTCGAGACTTGTCAAAACCTATAACTTTCGAAAGTACGTTTTGAAAAGGATACGCCATGTCTACTCATGCTCGGATGATCAACTCTTGCGTTAAGCGTTATTCGTTGTACATTATTCTAAAACGACCACTATATGCTAGGTTGTCGCCAGTACCGTGAGATTCGTTTTCGCTTGATTGATTTCTTTTGATCCACAACTCGCATAAGGTGAGTTCATAGCCCCGCACTTTTACTCGTTTTGAATAAATGTTTTATAACTTTGGGGTGAGAAACATTGCTTGTTTTTAAAATCGGACACAAGTACTTTCATGAGAATTTTTCCCTGTTTACGTGTTGCCTAAGTAGCGCTAGACCTCCTATTGCCCAAAACTATCATGAACTGTTAATCTCTTGACCGGAGGACCGGTTGAGGGAGCGCGAGTGAATAAATAGATCTATTGGGACTAATTATCCCTATCCGGGTAAGTCGCACTTACTACCCACGGGTCGCCCGATTAAACGGATATATGTCATGTCGAATTTCGGATAGGAAATCTTAGGTCGGATTTCCTCTAGGGCAATGCAACCTATAGCTATATGAAAGCTATGTCTCAGAATTAGCATCGGTGTCATGAGCTTAGTGCAACGTAAATATCTTTTATGTGAAGTTGTATTTGTTATAACTGTCGCATGCCTGTAAAATCTTGTGGTCCACTATTACATCAAATTAAACCTATGAATTCACTCAACTTTATGTTGACCGTTTTAAGCATGTTTTTCTCAGGTGCTTAGCTTGGAAGATGTTGCTTGATCTATATGAAGTCTAATTGCCCGAACCAGTTTTCAGATTTCATCTATGTTATCTTAAATACCGTTGTTGAACTTATTAAAGCTTCCGCATTTTAACTTTTGAATCTTTTAAATTTGATTGATGTAAACTTATTATTATTTTAAATTTATGCAACGGTGTTTATTTTTAAAATGTACCCTTAGAGGTCGTTCTTTATGCTTTGTACTTGAGATATCCAGGAACATCACGCCTCCGGACACGTATTCTGTCCAGGGCCCGTTTAGGGGTGTGACAGATTGGTATCAAGAGCCAAGGTTATAAAGAACCGGGTAGTATAAACTAGGTTTGGACTATAACCTGTATGTGTTCCTACGTGATTATGTGCCTTACGTGATTTTACATAGTACGTATACATAATTAAATACTATATAAATAATATATATGTATTAAATACTAAGTATAACTAATAGTACTATAAGTATTTCTCATTTCATCCCATCATGCCGTACTCGATGACCCGCACATTCATTTGTTCATTTTGCATTCATCCAGTTACCCATTCACCCAATCATATGTTGCATCATGCATGGTTGATATAAAGATGATTTATATAAACTTTGCTTGTGCAGGTCATGGCTATTTCAGTTATCTCAGTTTCTTTGGATTCATCAGAGGATAGCGTAGGGACACCTGCTGGACGAGTCATCTTGTTCGGTACTATCCCTACTGTTGGGAAATATATTGTAAAAGACTTAATACTGGTAGTATAACAGTTAAGTCTGGTAGTAGTTAGTTAGTTCTGTCAAGTACTAAGTTAAGTCTGGCAGTACTAAGTTAAGTCTTGGCAGTACTAGAAATTATTACTGGGTATAGGTGGCAAGTACTATAGTAGAGCGTTAACTAGTAGTATTTAGTTAAGTCTGTTTTAGTTAAGTCTGTTTATGTAACAGAATAGTAATAGTTATCTTAGAGATATCTTAGGAGATATCTTAGGAAAAGTATGCATTATCCTTTCACACGTTTTGTAAAGCCCATTAGGGAGTTTCCTTGTGTACAAAAAGGAACCCTACAGCAGTGTTTTGTGGTCCTCTAGTTTGCTCGGCTAGCAGGATGTTGTGAGGGAAAACTGTGCGCCCCATAGGTTGGTGATTGCGGGGTGACTGAGTAGTACGCTGAGTGCTGCGCTCATCTAGCGCGCTTGGTGAGGGATAGGAGAGTGGTGAGCTCGGCGCAGAGGAGTGACTTGATAGGTATTATTTACGCTCTGCGTGTAGAGGTCGGAGTGTAGAGTAGAAGGCTCTAGGTCTTCTGGGTAGCGTTAAATATCAATAGAAACATTGAGGCTTAATAGTAATAGCAAAGTTAGTATCATTATATTCTTCTTAATTCTTGTGTTAAGATTCTGCATTAACACTTGATAGTCATAGTCATTGTCTCTCATATAGTTGATTTGGATATATTCAAGTTAGCTATTGGCTTACAAAAGGCTAACCAGATCTAAGACTTTGGACCTACAAGTGGTATCAGAGCCTTTAGAGAGACTCTGAATAAGAAGAATAACAAGAACCACAATCAAACACCCTATTTTAGATCTATACAAAATGTGTCAACCTGCTAATGATGAGTTTTCTCAACACCTCAGTGATGATGAGGCATCAAACCATGAAGATGCATCAGACACTGGTGCTGCACCTAAACAACAACAACAGGTGATTCCTCAAACAACTGCTATCTCAAATATCAAACTCCCAATTCTGAAGAAGGAGGAGTATGATATATGGGCTATGGAGATGGAGCATTACCTTGAGTACATTGACAATGAGGTTTGGAAGGTAATTCATAATGGAAACTCCAAGAAGAGAATTTCAACTAGAAAGGATGGTGTTATTTGAATACTTCCACCAGTTACTGCTGCAGAAATTCAAGCTGTTGAGAAAGAAAGGAAGGCTAAGAATATCTTGCTTATGGCCATTCCCAAGGAACATATGAGAAGATTTCATGGAATGGATGATGCAAAAGAAATCTGGGAAGCCATCAGAACTAGGTTTGGTGGTAATGCAAATTCAAAGAAAATGCAGAAGGCTGTTTTCAAACAACAGTTTGAAGCATTTACAATATCCAGTTCAGAAGGGTTAGAAAAGGGATATGACATATTTCAACAATTACTTTCTCAGTTGGAAGCTCATGGTGCTGAAGTATCAACTGAGGATGCAAATCATAAGTTTCTCAGGTCTTTGCCCCCAGCATGGTCTAATCTGGCAATGACTATGAGAACTAAACCAGATGTTGACACTTTATCTATTGATGATTTGTACAATAACCTTAGGGTTTTTGAGCAGGAAATCCAAGGTGCCTCAAAAACATCTTCAAGTGCTCAAAATGTTGCTTTTGTTTCACAAAGCAAAAGCAGCACTAATAAGGTTAAGTCTGGTTTTACTAGTGCCTATAGTTCTTGCACTCCTTCTACTTCTTCAAACAATATTCCAGAGAAAGAAGCTCTTGCTGGTTTTGCTGATGAAGTTATTTATTCCCTCTTTGCCAAACAATCAGAGGACTAGGATTTGCTTCATGAAGACCTAGAACAGATTGATGACGTGGACATTGAAGAGATGGACATAAACTGGCAGATAACAATGATTGCTATACGAATGAAGAAGTTCTATAAGAAAACAGGAAGGAGAGTTCGTGTTGATGGAAAAACACTTGTTGGCTTTGACAAAAAGAAGCTTAAATGCTTCAATTTGCACAACACTAGTCACTTTGCTAGGGAATGTACAGCAAAGGGGACATATAATGGAAAGAAGAAGAGAGACTCTTTTTATCAACACCAAGAAGCTGGAAAGCAAGAAAAGAATCAGATGGGTTTGCTGATAATGGATGATGGTTTTGTAAATTGGGGAGAACATACTGAAGATGAGCTCTAGTAGTGAGGTATCTTTGTGTTCTAAAACTTGTATTGATTCATATAATACCCTTAAAACACTGTGTAATGAACAAATGAATCAGTTAGGTGATCAAGAAGCACATATACTTGCCTATAGTCAAGCTGTTAAGAAACTAGAAGCTCAAATTGTTACTTTTCAAAAACAACAATTTTCTCTAAATGAAAAGCTTACATTTCAGGCAAATGAAATATATGAAAAAGATGAAAAGCTTAAAAAATATAGGAGAATTGGAATGAAAGCTGTAAAAGAAAAGGAACAATTGCAGAAAACATTTGATTCATGGAAAGATTCTTCCAAGAATCTTTAGAGATTAATTAATTCAGGCATGAGTTCAAGCAGTAAAATAGGCTTAGGGTATGAAATACAATCAAACAATGAGGTTCTAAGTTATGAAGAAGAAATAAATTGTTCTGTGTTTAAGTGTACAGAAGAAGATTATGTTAACAAACCTTTGTACAGTAGATTTACAAAGACTAATAATTTCAAAGGAGTTGCACATCCCTTATCCGGGGACTATACTCCTAAACCTCAAGAGGAAATTGATGATTCTTTGTATGTGTATGGTAAAAAGGGACCCCAAGAGCCTGAACCCAGTGTATCAGATGATAGATCCAGTGAATATTCTACCTGTCAATCTAATGACAGTGAAGGATCTATTGGAACTTCCTCTGAACATTCTGTTGATCCTGAATCAGAGAATTCAAGTGTACCTCAAGAAGTGTATGTGTCTAAACCTGTTACAACAAATGAAAAAGGTGTGTCTGCCCCAAAATCAAAAGAAGTTGAACCTAGTTGTGTCACACACATAAAAACTCCTAGGCAACCAATCAAAGATCAAGAAACACCTAAAGTTAACAGGAAGAATTGGAATGCTATGATGGAAAGAGAACTAGGGGAAGGTTGCTCTTTCATAAAAAAGAAATGTTTTGTTTGTGGTAGTCTAAGCCATTTAATCAAAGATTGTGATTATTATGAAAAGAAAATGGCAAGAGAGACTGAATTTAAGCAACAAAGGGTTGTTAATACTGGCAATGGGGTGGCAAGACCAGTATGGACTAATGCTGACAGAATTAATCATGCTAATCAATTTGTTTCTAGACTAGTACAACTTAATGCTGGTAGACCAAACATTAATTCTGTTAGGACTAATATTAATACTAGTAGGACAAATATTAATTCTGTTCAGACTAGAGTTAATACTGTTAATACTAATGTTAATACTGTTAGATCTAGACAGCCAGTACCTACCAGGACATCAAACAGTTTTAGTCCTAAAAGACCACAGGTGAATCAATTTAGTCAAAGAAGGCATTTTTCTAACTCATATTCACCTGTGAGAAGACCCATTGATAGAATTACAGCAAAGATATCTCATTCTTATGCTGTAAAGGGAAATTGGGGATCTGCTGTTAAGACATCAGCAGGTTATAATTGGAGAACCTCTAAACCATACTCCAATTGTAATAGTAGACCACCTTTTATTAAAACTGTAAATGCTAAAGGTCCACAAGGCAGACCCAAGCCTGTAAAGGCCTGGGTCCTAAGAGAAACTAATTTCTCTTTTTCATGTGCAGGAATATCCACTCAAGAACATGGTAGATAGAGGTATATTTAATAGTGGATGCTCAGGGCACATGACAGGTAACAAGGATCAACTAGAGGATTTTGAAGAAATCAATGGAGGATTTGTTACCTTTAGAGGTAGCAAAGGCTACATTACTGGTAAAGGTAGAATTAGAGTTAGTAATTTAGATTTTGATAGTGTGTCTTTGGTGAAAGAACTAGGGCATTTTAAGCTTTTCTCAATATCACAAATATGTGATAAGCAGTACAACGTTCTTTTTACTGAAACTGAATGTCTTGTTGTGTCTTCTGACTTTAAGATGCCTGATGAAAATCAGATACTTCTAAAGGTCCCTAGACATCACAATATGTACAGTTTTGATATGAAGACACCTTCTCTCACAAAAGATTATGCCTGTTTGATTGCAAAAGCCACATGTGATGAATCTAAATTGTGGCACAGGAGGTTAGGTCATATAAATTTTAAAAACTTAAACAAACTTGTGAAGGGAAACCTTGTAAGAGGTCTACCTTCCAAGGTTTTCAAAAATGACCATACATGTGTTGCCTGCCATAAAGGTAAACAACACAGGGCCTCCTGCAAGGCTAAATTAGAAAGATTAATCACTGAGCCATTACACACCTTGCATATGGATCTTTTTGGACCTACTTCTGTAAAAAGCATTAATCATGCAAGTTATTACCTTGTAATTACTGATGATTGTACCAGATTTAGTTGGGTATTCTTTTTGGCCTCTAAGGATGAAACTAGTGGCATTCTTCAGAACTTCATTAGGCAGATTGAAAACCAGCTTAGTCATAGGGTTCACCATCATTAGATTAGATAATGGCGGACTGAATTTAAGAATAGATATATGCGTGAATTTTGTGGGAACAAGTGAATGAAAAAAAAAAAAAAACAAGAGTATAGCAATGCCATAACTCCATAACAGAATGGAGTTGTTTGAAATGAAATGAACAGGACCCTAATTGGGCTGCAAGAACTATGCTAGCAGACTCCACATCTTACCACTACTTTTGGGCAGAAGCAGTTATACTGCTTTCTATATTTTAATAGGTAAGGGTGATAAAACCCAAGACAAAACTCCTTATGAGCTTTGTTTGGCCACAACCAATTATCAGCACATAAGACCTTTGGGTTCAGGTTACAATTTTAGATACTCTTAGTGTACTTGGTACGTTTGATGGAAAATCCGATAGGGATTCTTAGTTGGTTACTCTTTAAATAGCAAAGCCTATAGGGTTTATAATTTAGTAACCAAAAGAGTAGAAGTAAATATGCATGTTAATTTTCTTGAAGATAAACCCAATGTCAAAGGAGTAGGGTATAGATGGATGTTTGATATTGATTATCTTACTGATTCTATGAACTATATTCCTGTATCTATGGAGAATCAAGCTAACCAACATGCAATTACTCTTCAGAATAACTAAAAGTTGCCGGTACTATTCCCATACTCTTAATTCTATTCTACTGCTTTCCTGAGAGAAAGATGAGGAAGTATAGGCTTATTGTTATGCCTTCTGTTGTAAAGAATACTGAGGAAAAAGTTAAATCAAGGACATCTTCCACAAATTCAAAGAAAGAGGAGATTTTGTCAGAACCTCAACAAGAGAAGAAGGTTTCCTCTACTGACACATCAGAAGATAATCCTAAGATTATAGCTTTTAGAAGAGAGTTGGAAGAAATTACCCTAAAACATTTAGGGACAGGATCTGAAAACAACTCTACCAATACTCCGTTAGTTAATACTAGTAATGAGTTAGTTAATACTGGTAGGCTTGATCCTGATGATTCACCTATGCTAAAGCTCGAAATCTTTCACAAGTCTGAGACAGGAATCTTTGATGAAGCATCTTATGATGAAGAGGGTGTGATAACTGACTTCAACAGCTTACCAATAGAAATCAAAGTCAGTCCTACTCCTACTCTTAGGATTCACAATATTCATTCACACCAAAAAGTCAAATACTTGGTGGATACCTAAGTCAGCTGTGACCACTGAGAAGCAAAGTGCAACAAAAATCAGGAGCTCATGCACTTTTCAGCTTTATTCAAAAGCAGCAAAGAAACAATCACAAAGATCAACAGCATTGTTTATTTGCCTGCTTTCTATCTCAGGAGGAACCTATAAAAATTTCTAAGCTCTAACGAAGATGACAGTTTGGGTCAAGCCAATGCAAGAAGAGTGTTTGTTACAATTTCAAGCTGCAACAAGTATGGGTCTTGTAGATCTACCTCAATCCCCAACGGAATGAAGGTCATTTGGTACAAAAATGGGTCATAGAAATAAAAGAGAGAAAGAGGAGTATTGTGTAGAAATAAGGCAAGATTGGTGGCCCAAGGGTACGCAGGAAGAAGGTATTGACTATGATGAGGTTTTTGCTCCTGTGGCAAGAATAGAAGCTATCAGGTTATTTTTAGCATTGCCTCTTTCTGGGGTTCATAGTCTACCAAATGGAGTAAAAAGTTGCCTTTCTGTATGGCATTATAGATGAAGAGTTTATGTCTCACCACCTCCTGGCTTTGTTGATCTATTACCCAAAGAAAGGTTTATAAGGTGGTCACAGCTTTGTATGGATTGCATCAGCTCCAAGAGCATGTATGCTACACTATCAACATTTACTAGAGAAGCAGGATACATGAGTGGTACAATTGACAAGACTTTAATTTAATTTAAAAGGGACAAAGAAGATACTCATGCTGGTTACAAGTGTATGTTGATGATATCATTTTTAGATCTACCAAAAGTCTTGTTGATGAGTTTGAAGCCTTGATGAAAAGCAGATTTCAGATGAGTTCTATGGGAGAACTCACATTTTTCTAGGATTAACAAGTCCAAATAGACAAGGCAGGAATCTTCATATCTCAGGACAAGTATGTAGCTGAGATACTCAAGAAATTTGATCTTGTAAATGTGAAAACTACAATAACCCCTATGGAGACCAAAAGCGCATTGACAAAAGGAAAGATGAAGCTGTTGATGGTGGATGTGCACTTAACAGATCCATGAGAATAGGATCTCTCACGTATTTAACTGCCTCTAGGCCCTGATATAAATGTATACAGTAATTGTTTGTACTCGTTATCCAGGGTCACTCCCCAAGACTGTCACATCTCAATGCTGTAAAGAGAATCTTTAAGTACCTTAAGGGCAAACCACATTTGGGCTTATGGTATCCTAGAGAGTCACCTTTTGATCTGGAAGCATTCTCTGACAGTGATTATGGTGGATCCAACCTTGACAGGAAATCCACAATAGGTGGTTGTCAATTTCTTGGACAAAGACTTATTTCATGGTAATGCAAGAAACAGACCATAGTGGCTACGTCTACAACTGAAGCTGAATATGTAGCTGCTGCAAACTGGCTGTGACGAAGTATTGTGGTGTCAAAATCAACTACTGGCCTATGGTTTACAATTCATGAATACTAAAAATCCCACATTGATAATGAAAGCACAATCTGCATTGTGAAGAACCCAGTGTATCATTCAAAGATAAAGCACATAGAGATACGCCACCACTTCATAAGAGATTGTTATGAGAAGAAGCTCATTAGTGTGGAGAAAATTCACACAGACTTAAATGTGGCTGACCTATTGACTAAACCTTTTGATGGACCAAAAACACGGTTTTAAATTACTCAGTGTGGTTAGGAAATTGGGATGGTAAAACGTCATAGCTACATATAAGGGAGGCTAAATATACAGTGTGTATACTTCTAGTAGTTAGTTTAACTAAAATCTGGCTTAAGTAATATTAATACTGGTAGTTTGTAGTATTAATTCTGGTAGTTAATAGTATTAATTCTGATAGTTAATAGTATTAATTCTGGTAGTTAGTAGTATTAATTCGGGTAGTTAGTTGAAGTTAATTCTGTCTATACAAACTCTTGCAGCAATGTTTATTCTTGTTTTAGTCTAAATTCATGCAAGGACTAGCCGGAGATTTGCAGATGTAAGGCAGGTGTGCTTTAGTAAAAACTTAATTCTGGTTGAAAAAGAGTTAATTCGGGCTGTATCATAATTAATTCTGGTTGACCAAAGTTAAGTCTGGTAGTGTAAATTTTAATACTACTAGGTTATTGTTAGTGCTGGTTGCGGGAAAATTGACTTTCCCTGTTTAAACACTGTTTGAAAATGTTACCTACTGTATAGATTTTTTTACCGGCGCTTATTGTCGTCAACAAAGAACTATATATAGAAAAGTTTGATTTTCTCTTTCAAACATGATCTGTTTTATTGCTATCCTTCCTTTCGCAAAGTAAAAAATCCTTCCTTCGTTTTCTAAAGAATACAGTCAAATTGTGACCTGCTACACCAGCATCTACAACCCTCACTCGTTACCTAAACCAGCAACTTTTTATTCAAGTCACTACCTTTTTTATTACTACTAATACGATCCAATAGGCCAATTAAGACTACGACAAACACAATCAAGTGGGGTTCTTGCGCAAACCTGATGAAAGTGCAGGGTTTGCAGAGATAGTGGATTTTCTTAGAGGTTCCAACCTCAGGTATGCTTTAACTACTAATCCACTATCTATGATTCCCTAGTCAAATAGTTTTGGCAGACTGCGACTGCCAAAACTATTGCTGATGGGACTCAAGAGTTACATGCAAACTAGATGTATACCACTGGGTATACAATCAATGAGGCATCATTAGAGATAAGCATCACTTAGCAGATGCTCAATGGGGATTACAATGTTGCAAATAATGAGATTTTTGAAGGGAGGGCAAATGGGTATCCAACTGACGGATCTTTCACCTTTTTGGAAAAGGCATTTTCACACCCCAATGTCACTTTTAGTCCCAACCATCTTTTGCACTGTGAATAAGCTCTAAAAAGAGGTGGATGTGGACAATTTGGTATCAAAATTGGCACTTGAAAGTCTTTGATTGTCTTTCCACGGAAGAGTTAATCATTTTTCAAAAACTATTTTTGATGGCATTGGTGGGCAAACTTAAAAAGCAAACAAAGTTTTTGTATGTATCCGTATCCTCCAGATTTCTTGCAACTAATTTTGGAAATTCAAACGGAAAAACAAACACCCTTTATCTAGCTGGTGACCCTGACAAAAAATTTTTTGGAATAAAAAGGGGTTTTAAAGAGGGGTACCAAGACCTTTGTTGCATGCTATGCTTGTTGCTACTACTAATCCAAATGCAGGTCTAAAACATCCTGATGTGGCTCCATTTCAACCATTATTATCCACTATTCCAGTACCATCTCCATCTTCACCACCAATACAATCTCCACCAACTATACCTACTCCTATCATGCATCTACACCTACACCTATCCCTGAAACTGACCCTGAACCTATGGAGCACATTTTTGAGGAACCATCTCCTGCACACCAACACTTCTCACCACCACAAGAGCATGTACAAGGACAGATGACTTTGGATGATTTGCTTTAAGTAGTTCCTCAATTGATGACAAGAATTGATGGTTTGGAAAAGGATCTCAAGCAAACCAAGCTGACAATGGGGAGTGCTATTGTGAAGTTGGTCAAGAAGGTGAAGAAGCTGGAAGGTATTTTGAAGAGAAAAATGGTGGTCTTCTCAGACTCTGAAGAGGAAGAACCTGAGGATCAGGGGAGGAAAAGTCAAGATGATCCTCTAGTTTCTTTGGTACAAGGGCTGGTTACTCCTTCTAAGACTACTGTCAACATTTTAGGGGAGGAACAAGTTGAAGACATTAGCCCTAATACATTAGAAGCAGCCAAAACTCTCTCCAGGGTTGCCTCTCAAAAGCTAAATTTCCATAGATTAAGTAAGGAGGTACAAAGAGTAAGAAAGATACAAAGGGAACGAAGGTTTTCTCAAGCTTGGATTTCAAGAAAGAAGTTAATAACTGAGTGCCTGAAGGAGTTAATACGCGAAGTAGGTAATACTGGCTATTAAAAGTTGTGCTGTTAGTGGGCAAGTTAGTACTGACAGCATTAACAAATCTATTTCTTCACCTAATAAAGGCCAAAGAGAAGGAAAAGCTCCTATGATCATTGAAGAAGCTCCTAAGAAGACTAAGGAACAAATTCTACAAGAGGAAGCTAGTTTAGCTGAAGCTATCAGATTGGATACTTTGGAGAAAGAAGAAAAGGCTAAACAAGTACACTTGGATTCACTCTTAGCACAAAGAATTGCAGAAGAAGAAGAAATGAATGAGCAACAAAAGAAAAGAAGAGCTCAAGTTCAATTTGAAGCTTAGCATTACACAGATGAGGATTGGGATCTTATTAGAGCAAAGATTGAAGCTAATGCAGAGTTATCAACGAGTATGATGGGAACTGAATTACATGGAGAAGACTTTGCAAAGAAGATGGTTGATCTAGTAAATCAAAGGAAGAAACAATATTACAAAAAAGAGCAACAGCCAAAAGAAATAAGCCCATAACCTAATCACAGCTAAGAACTTATATGATGAATTACTTGAAGAATCAGGGGACGTGGAAGCTATCTCAGCTAAAGAATTTATGTTTTGAAGAAGTCAAAGAAGAATTTGATAAGCTTGTGAAAACTGCGTTGATCTTTTGCACCTATAAACTTTGAATTGCCACAAAAGACAGTCAAAAAAGATTAGTGAAGACACCAAATAAAGACTCAAAAAGACTAAAGGAGTGATGAATGCCAAAAGATGATGAGCCAACTAAAAAGACTGGAAAGAGGAGAAAACAGATGGCAAGGAAAGGATTGCATACAGATCTTGATAAGGATGATTCTGAAGATTCAGATGAAGCTAGTGAACAAGATGATTCTGCTTCAGGTACTAAAATTCCTATTAATCCTGTTCCTGTAGCTATGAAATCACCTAGTATAATTACTTATAAAAGATCATCAGCAAGGAGAGAGAGTGTGTGTACCAAATTGTTAGGGAAGAAGGAACCTGATATAGTGTACATAAATTTCTGGAAGCTATGCTGAAGATATAACTAGGATGATCTTACAGAATTAGTATAGGAATGCCATGAAAGATTTGGTATGAATGGACCAGAGGAGTATCTTGAGAGGAGGTGCTTGGGGATATTTAAGGAATATGTTTGAGGAACCCCTTAGAAACAGATCCTATTTGGAGTTTATTAGGTTCCAACAAAGGACATAAAGGTGGAGATATTATGATACATGCAGAGTACAACTGTTTGAAACTTGGAGTCAATATGAATATAAAGTTCAGATTGAAAGACAATATCCTTTATTCTGCTGAGGTATGCAAAGCTATCTAGATAAGAAAGCTTCAAGGATGAATCCCAGATGAGATTGCTACAAAAATGTTGAAAAATAATGGAAAAGCAAGCTGGCATTAGGAAGTAGTATAGATTGATGAGTTAGAAATCTAGGATAGAAATGAGAAGAATAACACTTGGTGGAGTTGCTATGCACTAACACAACAAATGGTTATTAGTTCACCATGTCTAACAAACATAAGGACTGGCTAGTCGAGGAGGAGCAAAACGGCGCTTGGTAGAAGACTTCTCAAATCCGTTAATGGCCGATAATTTGCCAAAAATTGTATGTAAAATCAACTCACCATTATATGATTAGTAAAGAGTTGCAGCCCACAAGTTTAGGATTGTGGTAAAGCCTTTGGACAAACCATAACTAGTCCCATAAGAATTTATGCTTATGGTAAGACAAATACCAAATCCATATTAGATGGTTTGACACTTTAACCAAAAAGTAGATGGTATATCAACTCCACCCATTTTCAAGTACTAAGAGATGACATGGTCATCAATCCACCATGGATATTACCTTTTCTAGGTGCCAAAAGGTGACTAGGCCCTGAGCAAACGTCTACAGGTAAAGGCAATCAAATCCGTTTTAAATAGCTGTAATTGTTTATTCCAAAAACCAGATGGTATTCAACTCACCAATGTTTCAGTACTGAGAGTTGAAATGGTTCTGCCAGTTCAACCATGGACATGCACCTTTACGGTGGCCAAAGGACTGACTACTCTAGAGTAAATGGCTAACTAGTAAAGAGACATCAAATCCATTTAAAGTTTTAATGATTCACCTCTCACAGGAGTTAACACACCTGGAAGTGATGAGAATAGTCTGAAACCATATGATTTGATGTACATATTAATGGTGAATCTATCAAAGCTCTGGATTAGTGACTTGGTCTTGTCGAGGTATTGAATCATGTTGTCTTCTTTAGCCACATATTCGCCCAACACATGGTTGGCTACTAAACGGGAGTCCACATTTGCTTCTAGGTTACGTACACCCATTCGAGCTGCAATGCGTAGTCCCGCAATGAGGGCTTCGTACTCTGCCTCGTTGTTCGTGGCTGAGAATTCAAAGCGCAGTGCGTAAGTGAATTCCATTCCTTCCGGGTTAGTGAGGATGAGGCCTGCACCCGACCCGTCCACGCATGACGATCCATCCGTGAATAAGATCCATGGGTCTTGGAGTTTTACTTCGCTCTGGGGGAGGACAGCATCGGTTTTTGGTTTTTCGATGAGAAAATCCGCCAGAATCTGTCCTTTCACTGCGGTGCGTGGTCTATAAGAGATGTTATGCTCCCCGAGCAACACGCTCCACTTTTGCAATCGCCCCGACGCATCAGGTTTAGAGATAACCTGTTTGATGGGTTGATCTGTGATTACCGCTATTGGGTGCGCTTGAAAATATCTGCGCAGTCTTTTGGCGGCAAATACTAACGCCAGGATCAGCTTCTCCATTGCACTATAGTTGATCTCCGTTTCCTTGAGTGCTTTACTTACAAAGTATGCCGATGTTTGTACGGAGTCCCTATCTGTCAGTAGCACGGCGCTAATTGCCCCATGCGTCGCGGATAAATATATTATCAACTCCTCCCCTGGTCGGGGTGCGACTAGCGTGGGAAGTGCTGCTATATGCTGCTTGAGCAGCGTGAAAGCTTCTTCTGCTTCTGTAGTCCAACGGAAGTCTCCCTTCTTCGTACACTTCTTGAGTGTTTTGAACAAGGGGAGTGACTTGTCTGCTGACTTGGATAGGAACCTGTTCAAACCGGCTAACTTCCCATTTAACGACTGGACTTCTTTCATCGTGCGCGGTGAAGGAAGTTGGATGACAGCTTTTGTTTTTTCCGGACACGGCTTGATGCCGTCAGGTTCTATCAAGTATCCGAGGAACATGCCTTCTGTAGCCCCAAAAGTGCATTTTTTAGGATTTAGCTTCATATTGATTTTTCGTAGTGCCCTGAAAGTTTCTACAATGTCGCGCACCAACTCGTCTTCGGTGTGGCTCTTTATAACAAGGTCATCAACATAGACTTCTAGGTTGCGGCCCACTTGCCCCTCGAACGCATTATCTACCAGTCGCTGGTAGGTGGCACCCGCATTCTTTAGGCCAAAAGGCATCTTTGTATAGCAATAGACACCTTGACTTGTGTGAAAGGCTGTCTTTTCCTCGTCATCCTTGGCCATTTGGATTTGGTGATACCCCTTGTATGCGTCCAAGAAGCACTTGAAGGGGTATCCGCATAAGGACTCCACTTTCCAGTCTATCTCCGGTAGTGGATAGCAGTCTTGTGGACATGCTTTGTTAAGGTCAGTGAAGTCCACGCACATCCGCCAGCTACCATCGCTCTTTTTGACCATAACTGGGTTGGAGAGCCAGTCATGGTAATAGACTTCTCGCAAGATACCTGCCGCCACGAGTTTATGTACCTCATCCAGAATGGCCTTAGCGCGCTCTGGAGCTTGCCCGCTTTTTTTTCTGCCTTACTGGGGAGTATCCTTGTCAGATTTTCAACTTGTGTTCTGTGATTGATCGTGGCAGACCAGTCATGTGTTTTGGTTCCCATGCAAAGATATCGAGGTTTCTTTGCAAGAGTGCGCACACAGCCGCCCTACCCGTATCAGACAGCGACCCCCCGATCGATACTTCTTGCTCCGGGTAATCGGGATGAATCGCGACCTTCAAGTTTGTCACTTTGGTTGCGTGCTGTCTCTGAGTCTGCGCCACGTCACATGTGACTGTGTTGCATTCTTTAGGCGGTGCGGCGGTGTTGTAGATGGTGACAATTCCGCCGTCAACGGGGAATTTTAGCATCCCGTGGGCCGTGGATGGGACCGCGCGTATCGCTGATATTCCTGGTCTTCCAATAATGCCATTGTATGGCGATGGTGATCTGATCACATAATATCATCCAAGCTGTTGTGGAGTGCTCCTTATTGCCAACCATAACCGGTAATCGTATTTGCCCCATGGGCCATATCTTTTCTCCCGTGAAGCCAGTCAACGACGTCGTGGCCGGGTTTAACTGACTTTTTACTCAGGCGCCGTCTTTTGGAACCAATGTTTCGTAAAGAAAAAAATAATTGGGGGGGGGGGGGGGGGGGGGGGGTGGGGGGGGGGGGGGGGGGGGGGGGGGGGGGGGGGGGGGGGGGGTGGGGGGGGGGGGAGGGATTATTCGCAGATGCTCCTCCATCAATGTACATGCGGTGGATGTCGTGACCCGCTGCATTTATCTCGATGGTAAGTGGCTCCACCACTGCGTTGTCCGTAGTTAAAGTGGGAAAAGAGATGCCACTTCTATGCGAAAATTTTTGGCTGACTTTTTGCTTAGTTTTTCGCTGCCATGACTGCACCATATAGATGGTGTCAGCCTTGTCTCTAGGTGCGTATTTCTTTCCTCCGCTCCTTTGTTTATCTTTCCCTTCCTTGATGTTCTTCACCAGGTGATCCAATCTGCCTTCCTTTACCAATTTGTCAATTAGCTGGCGCAGTTGGACGCACTCATTGGTAGTATGGCCCTTCTGCCTATGATACTCACAGTATCCGTTCCCCACGCGTTGCTCTTCTAGAGTGCGCATTGGTGGTGGTCTTGGGAAGTTTGCACCTTCTGTTGCGAGTATCTCCTTTGGGATCATTGCCAGTGGGGTGTACTTGTCGTTCCCCCGCCCGCCCCTCTCACCGCGGTAGCTGTTGTTGCGACTGCTACTCTGGTCATTGGATTGTCTCATGGACTGTTCTTGTGACCTGTTGTTTGATTAGCCTTTTCTGCTGTCCGCGGCGACGGCTTCTCCTTGAATGAAGGACCTTGTGCGTTTCATCAACTCATCAAAGGTTTGGGGAACCCCTAGTCATCACCTATTTTATTTTTTTTTTTTTTTTTTTTTTGATAAGTTTTGGGTTATTTATTCCATTCATAAACCCTGAGATCTTGAGAATTTCGGGGCACGCCTTGACGTGTATGCATTCGTCCTTATAGCGCTCTACGTAGGCGCTTGTGGACTCCCCTTGGCGCTGTTTCACCCTGGCAAGCTCGACAGGGTTCTTGGCACACTTCTTCCTTTGAGTAAAATTTAAGCGGAATGCCCTTCGCAACTCTTCAAACCCATCAATGCTTCTGCGTGGTAGTTTGCTGAACCAGTTCCGCGCGTTTCCTACTAACGTGGAATTGAACATGTGGCACCACACGGGTTGTGGCCAGTTTTCAATAGTGGCCGCCGATTCGAAGATTTTTAGATGGTCGTCAGGATCACCTGTCCCATCATAAGTTTTTACGTTAGCAGGCATGCGCCTTTTCTTATCCTCCGAGAAATCGCTAATGCGCCGCGTAAATGCGTCGACCTTTTGGCGACGCCATGGACGGGACATATCTTCGTCTTCGTCTTCACGATATTTGTTCTTGGATTTCCAGTGTCCTGTTTCTGCGTCCTCCGTTGTCGCTAAGAGTCTTCTGAGGAGGGGGGGGAAAAAAAAAAGCTTTACTCTTACTGCGAGCTTGCCGCCGTGTCCCGGAGTCTGAATTGGAGGATTTCACTCGGTGTAGCGCCTTGTCCAAGCTGTGTGTACATCGCGACTGCCCAGCCCTAATCACGTGACGCTGATGCGCCAGTCATTGTTTTCATGAGTGTCCAAGTTCTGCAAGTTAGCCGTTTGAGTACCCGAAACTTTCTTTCCGATTCTACCGAATACTGGAGGTCGACGGTTATCCTTTCCGCGCCTTTCCTTTTGGTGGCGCGGTGGAGATACTTCGTCCTCCGGACCGAAGTTAAGTCGGGCAGTGGCACTGCTTGATCTCTTTTTGTTTCCTCTTGCATGAGGGCGACCAAAGTCCTCATGGTTTGAGATACGAAATCACTCGCCGCAGTTCAGTCGCGACCGCCCGGGGGGGGGGGGGGGGGGGGGGGGTGGGGGGGGGGGGGGGGGGGGGGGGGGGTGGGGGGGGGGGGGGGGGGGGGGGGGGGGGGGCCCCGGGGGGGGCAACAAGGGACATATCTAAAAACACCCCAAAAAAAAAAAAAAAATGGGAAAAAGGGAAAAAAAAAATGTGTGTGTGCAAAAAAAAAAAAAAAGTAATGGTGGTTGGAAAGAAAGTTAATATGGAAAAGGGTTTAGTTGGGTGGGTGAGGTATGTGGTTTTCGTCATGGAAAACGTTTGGGGTGGGTGGTAATTGTTGAAAATATTAATTAAGTCTGTGATTGTGAGGTTGTCTGTTGTCCCCCAGGGGCGGTCCCATCGCTGTGAAGACCAATAGATATGGCGCATTGGCGCTTTCCAGAGGCCTGCTTAGAGATCTGTCTAGAGGCTTGGTCGCTCTGCTTCTTCGCCTGCGGAGTCCGCTGGGTAAAGTTTCCTTGCTTTGTCATTCTAGATTTTGGCAGTGTTCTTAGTGTCGGTCCCACGGATGGCGCCAATCTGTTGATACAAAATTGGACGATCCTTTGATTAGGTCCGAATTAGGTGTAATACGGATCTGTTAGGCTCCGGTTCCTGTATCAATTAAGTCTCTGATTGTATGAGACCTCGCACTAAAGAAAACAAAGCACCGTTAGCTTACCGTGGGATTGTCTCCCCCACGATTATCCCTCCGGCGTGAGAGTAAGTAATTCGTTTAGGTTTTAGTAGAAAGTTAGGGTTATGAGGGCGTACCTTAGATGAGAGCCGAGGTGCTCTCTATATACTCACCAAACCCTAATGGGCTTTGTCCCATTAATTAGGTTAGTATCCGAGAGGCCTCACCGTTATTTAGTAACTAGTGGGCCCACCTCATGATTATGACTCGTTCGTAACGGGTGTTCTAGATACCTGCGCACGTGTGCGCTAGTTGGGCCTCATGGGCCTAAATCCTCGTCGTGATAGCCCATATGTCATGGGCTTCCCCATAGGCAGTACCATTTGGGCCTTGGAAGCCCGTATTAATGTCGCTATGGCCCATTCATCATGGGCCTGGGTATAAGTACTATTCATGGGTCGGGTTCCATACCCGATGTTTGGAACTGATACGTCAATTTATTACATATTAAACACCTAATAATATCCACCTCAACCTCGTGTTGACTTTTTAGCATGTTTCATCTCGGGTAATTGAAGTCCGGAGACTTGGAGGCAAGGAAGAGGAGGATTCGCGCTAAACTTTTGTTCACCATTTAAGAAATCCATTCCTCAATAAAAACTTGTTTTAGTTTGGTTATATCAAACTTATGTATTGTATGGTAACGATCTTTTGGGACTACGCTTTTGAACTCTGAATGAATGGAATGGAATGGTTGTTTGTTTTAAAACGTCTCTTTGAGTCGTTCTTTATTTCTTGCGACTATTGTACTTTTATTTAACACCCAAATTGTTGGTTCCGCTGCGTGTAAATTTGGGGGTGTTAAAAAAACAATGATTACAATTACTCTAAGTTCATGAAACCGATGCACTAATATAACAGTAAGAGTTCATATGTAAGTATTATGGGCCCTGTAGGCCCAACCAATCGTAATCCGACATGTTATAACGTTCGTTTGGCCAGTGATAGCTAATCACCCGGACGGGGATTGTCAATCCCGAATAGATCTATTTTATAGCATTCGCGTAGACAACATGCTATAACGTTCATTTTTTTGCCCCAAGTTGAAAAATAGCTAATCACCCGAACGGGATCATACCCGAAAAGATCTATTCATAACAAATCGTGGCTCACCCACCAAGTACTTTGACTCTCCTTTAATATGAAGGCAGTACTTTAAATGTACTGACAGTACTTTGACTTTCAGACTTGTATTTCCCAACAAATCCCGAATAGATCTATTTCATAACATTCGCGCTCACCCTCCAAGTGATTTACAGTTCATGCAACCTAAGCTAATCCATAATCATTCGAGTAAAAGTATAATTGTTACATCCATAAGTAAAAACCAATGTTGTATCTCACCGTGAGATATGCATATGAGTGTATAAACAAGTTATAGCGAGTGTTCACGCTCAAAAATTTGACCAAGTATTGTATCTCATCGCGAGATATATAAATAAATATGTAAACCAATTTGTAATCAACCATGTAAATGCATTTGTAAACAAGCATGTTCTCACCCCAAAAATATATGTAAAACCAGTAAAAACAGGGGGGCTATAAACTCACATTGATGTTGTAGCACGATTTGCAGAACTGCACATATTAATCACAGCACAAACGGAAACCAGAACGGCTCGACCAAGAAGTTGCGGTTTATCTTAACGGCTATATCCTCCTACTCTAGAGTGATGCATTTGGGTTTCCCGATGAATGGTTACGTCAACGCGACACGTTGATAAAGATTTAGATTTCCATGTTGTAATGGTTTGGGTGGTTGGTTAAATAAAATAAATCGAAAGTAACGCAAAGTATGTAATATATCCCGTATATATTACTTATGGAAAATGAACAAGTATATAATTCGTATCGTGAATTATATAATAAAGACAAACAATCCAAAGATTAATATGAAATGTATAATACTTTGCAAGTATTATATAAGAAGTGTGAGTAAATAATTAACCAATTAGTTTGACCCGTTTTCTGAAATCACCACTTAATTAAATAAAAAGTTCTTGCATAAACGTAATCGTACGTTTTAAGGTTACTAATTAAGTTAAACGATGTTTATAAAGCTTTTACAACAATTATTATGTTATCTTCTAGCTGACAATTATAAAATATAAAATAATATTTTATAAATTTATATTTCGTTTCCTCGACGGGTCGTGTCTAAAATAGTTGTCTCATTGTAAAAGTATAGTTTTCGTTCGTTGGTCGGGTTATTGTATAATACAAATTAATATATCTTTAAAATATAACTTAGTCCCTGTTATCGGTTTCTAAAATAATAGAAGCTTTAGTGAATCGTTACTAAATATAGAAATTTATATAAATTTCGCCATGACTTTTCCGTTTATAAAACGATCCCAAGTCGAGAGACTTTGTTGCAAATCAACCTTTCCAAATCAATTTAATAGAAAACATCCAAGTAAATTTCAAGTGTATTTATTTGTTATTGTCATTGTTTCCATTTTATAAGTCCGTTACGGGTCTAATATAATATATCCAAAAATAATAACTAATCACATTATTTAACCAATTATCCACCATTATATCCAGTTTTAATATTTATAAAACCTTATGTTATATTTATTTGTCGTTTTGTATAAATCAAACACACCCTAAAGTTGTTTCTGCTCACCCAAACGCGCCCTTATGGTGAAACTGCTAACCCAAACGCACCCCTTGGTGCAATCTGCAAAACCAAACACCCCTGTTTGGTGTTATCCAGCAAACCAAACACCCCTGTTTGGCTAACACTAAACCAAACACAACCAATCTGTTGTTAACCCTAAAACCAAACACCCCTTTTGTGATAACTTAAACCAAACGCACCCTTGTGCGGATTCTGCTAAACCAAACACACCCATATGGCAAATCTGCCAAACCAAACGCACCCCTATCCGTGTTTCTGCTATACCAAACGCACCTTAACCGGTTTCATGCTAACCCAAACGCACCCTATTTGCTGAACTCAGATCCAAACGCACCCTCTCGGTGCTAATAACAGCCAAACGCACCCTTTGTGAGTTTCTATCAACAACCAAACGCATCCTATGGCTGTTTATAAAAACCAAACGCATCCTACGGCTATTTATAAAAACCAAACGCACCCTAGGCGCTGAGTAAAACAAACCAACGTACCCTTGGTGCGGGACAAAACATACAAACGCACCCTTGTTGGTATTTTATCGAACCTAACGCACCCTATGTCGGTGACTTGGTGGTTGGCTGTTAAGCCAAACGCACCCCCTTTGGTGCATATAAAATCAAAACGCACCCTTGGTGGGCTATGAAATCCATCCGCACCCCCCCCCCCCCTTAAGTCGTGACAGCAACCCAAGCGCACCCTCAAGGTGGTGGCTACCACCCAAAAGCACCTTACCTGTGGTGGTTTACCACTGGAAAAACACACCCCCTTACGATGATAAACCACAAAACCAAATGCACCCCTTACGGGTTGATATTAAAACCACATGCACCCTTGTGGTGCTTTGAAGGTGGCGGTGGTGAGGAGGTGGAGGTGGTGATCGGTCTGACGAGGTGATGGTGACGATGATGGTATGACGAGGATGATGACGACGAGATGAGGATGATGGTGGTGGTGGTGTGGTGGTCGTGTTGACAGCGGGGTAGCGGTGGCAGGTGGTGGAGGCGCGTGACATGGGGGATCTGGTAGATCGGGTGATGAGGAACCTTTTTGGATTCGGCCAGAAAAGTTTTCCGGTGGCGGCGGCGTGGTGGCCGGCGGTGGTGGCCGGCGGCCGAAAAACATGGGAGAGGGAGAGAGAGATATATGTTTATGTGTGTGTTGTTATATATATAAATGAAAAGAATTTTAATAATTTTCATATATATATTAAAAGTTATTAAAAAAATGACAACTTACAAATAGTCTAGGGTTAATTGTGTAAATTTTTAATATAGTGTTGATAATTATCGGTTCGGGACTCGTTTGAACTAGTTAACGGACGATTCAAGACACGAAACTTGCGCCATTGTTTTCCAAATCATTTTTCCGATAAAAATGAGTATTCACTCGTCTAATTTTCATAAACGTTTTTATCAATTTATTTAAAACGTTTATTATTTATTTGTATATTACTGATAAACTTTGTTCGCAAAATGATCTTTACTTGAATATTTGCGTTTATAACCAACGTTACTGATTAAAATGATAAATAATTTATTAAATATTTTTATTTAATAAAAAGTGATAATTAAATATAATTTAATTATTTTCTTGTTTCTAAAATCTTGCGAGGGCATTTCAGTCACTTTCTGTCTGTTTTCGGGTCTCGGGCAAAATTGAAAAGTTGTCTGAAACGTCGTTTTACATCAAATTGCTTTAGAGTCCGGGTCGTGAAAACGTGATTTAGTGGGTCGTTTTTGATAAGTCAGCTCAGAAATAATATATATCTTTTTCGTTTTCAAGTCCATGTCTTACCAAGTCCAAATATTCGAAAATATGCTATGCACCTACAAAGAATTATGTTGATAATAAATATGATATTATTATTTAAAATATGTTCAGAAACATTACCGGTTATGCGAAAATCGGTACTAATGAGACCACTAAAGACAGTTATACCGTCAAAAAGTCAAGTACAATACCCCGAAAATGTCAAAAGGGTAACGATAGACAACTAAATTTCCAAAAATAGGCATTGGATGTTACAATAAGGATAGTATATATGAGCTAACAAGTCGGGCAATCAAAACATACCTACTTCACAGGTTAGCCAAAAGAGCAATCTACACTCTCATCAATCCTCTAACACTGAAGCTAAAGCGACACCTTGGGATTCATATGTGAAGATGCTCCTGGAATGTCAGAACTAACTAACAGAAGATTAAGAATACAGAACTGTATATGACTTTGAACTCTTCCGTCATGAAACAAAAAGAGGATGATAAACCATTTCATTGACTATCTAACAGTTTGGTTTGCCAAGCTCCCTCAACGGACACGTCGAACATCGGTTTGCCAAGCTCATCAACGACATGCGGAACATCAAGCTGACCATGTCCAGAATGCAGTTGAACTCAAAGTTTGTTAATAACATGTTACCTGAATGGGGTAAATTTGTAACATCAGTGAAACTGAATAGAGGCTTGAGGGACTCTAACTATGATCAGCTGTATGCTCATCTAAAGCAACACGAGGCATACGCCAATAAGAACAAAATGATGTTGGATCAATTTACTCAACACACTGTTGATCCTCTCGCCTTGATGTCTAATGTTTCACAACAGCAGTACTACTCACAATCATCTACCACTCTACCATCCACACATCTTCAACCACACTTTATTGACAATACTCAACTTGACTCAGGACTCTCTCTAATGGACAATTTAATTAAGAACTTAACCAACACACTTGCCTTACTCACCCAATCAAACAAAACATACCTACCTCAAACAAACAATCAACTCAGAACTTTATCAAATACAAGAAACCAAGCTACAGTTCAAGACTGCAGGGTTGTTGTTCAGAATGTTCAGGGTCGACAGAATAGAGGTCAGGGGAACAATACACGGGGTGCAGGTGTAGCTGGTTATGTGGGAGCTTAGAACAGAGTTGAGAATGCAAATCCATGTCAAGCAAGGAATATTAAGTGCTACAACTGCAACGGTATAGGCCACATAGCTAGGAACTGCACTCAGCCCAAGCGATCACAGAACTTAGAATAATTCAAAGACAAGATGTTGCTGATGCAAGCTCAGGAGAATAGGGAGGCATTGTATGAGGAGCATTTGCTATTTATTGTAGGTGGACAAGACACTGCTATTGATTATGATGTGGATGAGCAACCAGTTCAGGACTTAGCACTCAATGTGGATAATGTATTTCAAGCTGATGACTGTGATGCTTTTGATTCTGATGTTGATGAGGCTCCTACTGCACAGACCATGTTCATGGCAAATCTATCATATGCAGATCTTGTTTATGATGAAGCCGGTCCGTCTTATGATTCAGACATTCTATCTGAGGTACACGATAATGATCACTATCAAGATGCTATTTGTGAACATCATGAAGTACACGAGATGCATGACGATGTACAACCAAACTACGTTGTCGGCTCACATACTAATTGTACGAGTGATAGTAATATGATTCCATATGATCAGTATGTAAAGGACAACACAGTGCTAGTTGTACAAAGTAATGTATCTTCTATACTAGATGATGCATACATGATGATACTTAATGATATATATGAACCGTCTGCCCAATGTGTTTCTGTGACCACACATAACAATGTAGTTGACAATTCATTGACTGTTGAACTTACGACATATAAGGAACAAGTTAAACTGTATGAAAGACGGGCTAAGTTGAATTAACAAAAAGAGAACAAAAGATTAATGAACAATTAAGGATAGTTATCACTGATCATAATCGTAAGGAAGAAAATTTGAAAAGGGAACTTTACTCTGTAAAACTGCAACTTAGCTCTACCATTAACCATAACAAGTCAATGGTAGAAGAAGTTACGTCTTTGAAAAAGGATTTTAAACAGAAAGAAAATAAATACCTTGAATAATTTTTGGACATGAAAGCTTTAAAAGAAAAGGTCGAGGATAAATTATACAAACAAGACCAGTCTCTTCAAACAGTTCACATGTTGTGTAAACCAAAGCCCTATTATGATGAACAGAATAAGGTAGCTATTGACAATAAGAACCCCTTATGCCTCACCCGTGCAAAGCAAGTTCAGCCTGCTCAATATAATGGTCTTGAAATTATCAAAACCAATCATGTCCTGGCCATAGTGCACAACTCAGAGGATACCCTAGAGATAGCTAAAATCACTAGGAAGAAAATGAATGACAAAATGAAAGACCCAGAGTGTGTGAAAAAGAAAGTTAAGATTGCACCACATGATTACTCGAAAGAGAATTATTTACCGACTTTCACACCACAGAAACAATTGACCCCCGAGCAGATATTTTGGTCCAAGGATCTTATCAAGATGAAAGCAGAAGATCTCAAAGAGCAGACCACAGCTTCACGACCAATCAAAACGTTGATGATGTATCCTCCAAATACACCTCTAACGCTTGTCCTCAGGGTGCTTCCAAAAAAAGTCAAGTGAAAATTAATATTTTTGCATTTATACAACTTTTTTTGGAATTTGAAAAAACCTGTAAAAAGAGAATTACACCAATGGGGCTCACTGAATGGGAAAGGGGTTTTGAACAAACCAAGGAATGTTATCTCACCGAGGTCATTCCATTTTTTAAAACACTTAAAGAACATTTTAAGGGTATTCAAAAGGCTCTAACTAAAGAAATTAAAGAAATGAAAGAAATTTTAGAAGAGTTGGAAGCTGAGGTTGACCAAAATGTTGTGAATAAGAAGCATGATGAGATTGAGCAGAAAAATCTCCTCATTGCTAATGATAATTTAATTTCCGATTGCTTGTCCAAAGACGTGTTTTATATTGCAACGAATTCTGAGCTTACTGTATCTAGATTCACTGAAATGCATGCTACCCACACTGTTGTTCAAGCATGTTGTCTGGAACTTGAAGCTGAGCTTTCTAAATTACTTGATAAGGTTCAAAAGGATGATCATACTTAATTAGTAAAACATTTTTCCAATCTTAAGGTAAATCATTTAAATCTGCAGTTAAAATATCAAAACCTTAAAGAAAGTTTTGGAAACAACACATCTCCACCCGCTCGAGATGTACATGATTTTGACTCAGTCTTTGTAATCGAAAAAATGAAAGCTTCCATTTAAGGAAAAGACAACCCCATCAAAAAATTAAGGATGAAAATCTCTTAATAAAATGAAACCCATAGTGAAACCGACCATACTCTTGATTTTAGGGCCTTAGATTTTCAGATCACGCAATTAACTGACAAAGTCATAGTTCTCCAAGAACAAAATAAGCTTTTAGGACTGAGAATGCAAAAATTAAGCAGCATTACAAGGAATTATATGATTCTATTAAGATCACGCGTGCCAAACATATCGAACAAACAACTGCCTTGTTAACTAAAAATGAGAATCTAAAAGCCCAATTACATGAAAATTTAAAATGCATCACTATGGATTCTGTAAAACCAAGAGTTCTTGCCACTGGTAGGTGGTATGTGCTTAAATACACATACCTTTTGCCTAATAAAACAAGCTAAAAAGACTAATAATGACCAATAAATACAAAAATGCATTGTATTCATATGCATTATGAATTGTGTCTTGCAGGTAACGGATATTGCACAAAAGGAAAAAACGAAGCAAAACAGACAAAACCGAGCACGGGAATGGAAAGAGTACGAAAATACTGAAGCCGAAGGCCTACCCATCTTCTATGGACCAACCCGGGCCCACTTAATGGGCCGAGTCAGCCTACAATTCTTAAATTATAAACCTTAAAAGCCCATGTTTAATAACAAGATCAAAATCCCATTTTAAACACATTTGACCCAAAACACCATTCTAGGCCCATGATTATTACCCAAGCCCAAGATCAAGTCAACGTTTAATAAGGAGAGGTCAAAATTACTGTTGCTCTTTCTCCTTTCCCTCTTATTTCTACACAGGACAACGAGCAGAGTAAATGCTTCTCAAGTACACGCTTATCCATCTTTTTAGAAGTTCTTCCTGACACCTTTGACATTCTCCTTGTACACGCTGGCAATCCCACATCATTTGATTGGATGATGGGACGTGTACACAATCCAATGGCTCAAAGATTGAAGTTTTAGAGGTTGTTATAGATCAAAGGCCAAGATTAGAAATTAGGGAGCATCCTGGAAGGCTAGAAGGTTCCTCTCACCCCTATAAAAGGAGGCCTTCACACACAGAGAAAAGGGGAGGATTTTAGCTTAGCTTAATAGTAATTTAGCTTATTGTCTTCATTTTTAGCTTATTGTCTTTAATTTGATGTATTTTTTTTAAAAAGTTAGTAACTCACTTTGATTATCAATAAAATTTTAGTTGTTGTTTAATACATGTTTTTACTTATTGCACTTATGGTTTGATTAAGCTCAATTTCAATCTAATAAGCTCTTTAAGCTCTTAATAACTACTTAAGCTAGCTTATACTCAGTTAAGCCTTCAAAAGCATAACTGAGTTTAGATATTCATCTCAAATCTCTCTCCTTTAAAATACCTCAGCTTATTGGATGATAAGCCAAACATGGATGGGCTTATGGACACTACCAGCTCATCTTTGATAAGCTAGAGCTTGTAGATCTGAGCTTATTAAATCTTATTTGATCCTTGTTTGAGCTAGGATCAAGGTACACCTCATTTTTACCATTATTTAGCTTAAATCTATTTTGCTTATTTCATGCTTATTTGTGCTTATTCCTGCTTTGATTGTGCTTATTCTGTCCTCATTTAGCTTATTTGTTCTAGTTTAAAGTGTCTTATAATCTGATTTAAGTATTAGCTAAGTTTTCATAAAAAAATGTCCAAAAATCCAAAAATATGCTTAATATCCTAGCTTATTGATTTGTGCTTAATTGTGGTTAAATATTTCTTAAAAGTTCTCAAAGTACTTAGATATTAATATGTTTTAAGTTTTTACATCTAAATGAAAACTGTTTTAAGCTTAATAATGCTTTTCGAACATATTAAGGGGTGTTTGGCACAAGCAATGCTAACCTTAGTTAGTACTATTTGATTGCTTGGTGTCCTTTAATCCAAGTTTGATAAGCTCAAACTAAGCCTTTAAGTCATTTTTCTAAAGATCTTAAAGTCTTAAATCAAATTGAAGGTCTAATCTATCATTAGTGTGAATCTGTGTTTTCTAAGTTAGCTTATTTGCTTAGATCTTGATTAGGTTCTTGTAGGTGTTGATTTCATGCTTGTTTTGAGTCCATTAGGCAGTAGAATGAGTTAGTATAAGTGAGCATGTTAGGAATTAAAGATTCCTTGATGTTGTTTGAATAAATGAAACAAGAGAGACTAAATCGACATAATGAAGATTCTACAAATAATAGAAGATTGTAGAAGATATGGTCAAAGATATGAAGATTAGGATTGATATCCAAATGATTTAGTTTCCTTATAATATTAAATATGTTGACTAGGAAGGTTGAATACTTATGGAAAGTATTAATAAGTATTAAATATGATGAGTAGGTCACAAGGTTTATTAGGAAAGTATTAATGTAGAATACTTAGGAAAGTATTAATTGTATTGTAACCTACTAGGACTCTTTGTACTATAAAAGGAGGTACTAGGGTGTAGAGAAAACATATTAATCTCTACACATCCATCATACACACGTTTTATAGTTAGTTCATAGCTTCAAGATTGTAAACCCTGTTACCATTTAGAGTAACCGCATTCAATATATTAAGGCTGAATGTTTGGTTTATTGTCATTATTCTTCTTAGTATCACAACCTAGTTTACGCATAGTTTGTGATATTCCAATCAAAGTTTCTACCATAGTTGTCTTGGATTTATCCAATACAACTAAACCTTATATCAGCTAAGGAGATAAAGATCTGTTGAGAAAGGATCAACAAGTGGTATCAAAGCCAGGTTGAGAAGCTTTGAATAAGAAGAACACATTTTCTACACATAAGATTTGTTTGTCGAAGAAGAGATGGCCTACAGATCAAGTTCTTCAAATGCTAATTCTAAGGTACATACTTGTTCTACTGAATGCGAGCAATCATATGCACAACTTAAAAAATTATATGATACTCAAAGGGAACAACTTGGTGATGCTAGTATAGAAATTCAAGCCTATACTCAAGCTTTAAAAAAGGTAGAGGCTCAATTAGTTACTCATCAGAAAAATCAACTTTGGTATGAGGAAAAGATTAGATTTATGAAAATTGATTTAGATGACAAAACTGATGTACTCACATACTATAAAAATTTTAGCAGAAGCTGTAAAAGAAAAAGAAGAATTAAAAACCAAATTAAAATCATATGAAACTTCTTCTAAAAGTCTTAATACAATGCTTAATAGTCAATTGAGTGCTAATAATAAAGCTGGTTTTGGGCATAATGGTGCAAAAGAGTCTAAAGTAAGTGAAACAATTACTAGTGTGTCTAAAGATGAAACAAGTAATTCTAAAACTAGAAATGATAAAGTGGAAATGCCTAAAATTAAAATTGTTAGGATGAGTGAACCCATCATTGAGGAATGGGAATCTGACAGTGAAGATGATAAGATTATGGTCAAACCTAAGTAAGTAACAAAAACAGTCAAACCTAGCTTTGAAAAGATTGAATCCGTTAATGCTAGGAATGAAACTGTTAGGCAAGCAGAAAACCCTAGGAAAAACAATAAGAGTCCTAGATGAAATAAAAGAAACTGGAATGGTATGATGACTCAGAAATTAGGTGAAAATTTTGAGTTTAACAATAAGGATTGCTATGTATGTGGTAGTTTTGATCACCTGCACTATACCTATAAACACAAGAGAAAGATTAATGATTAAAACCCGGTTAAACCAGTGTGGAACAACTCAAAGAGGGTGAATCACCAAAACTTTGGTAGATTTTCTCACCCCAATCCAAAAAGTAACATAGTTCCACAAGCAGTACTAACTAAGTCAAGTCTAGTATCACTTAATACTACCAAATCAGGTAGTACTGCTCAATCCAAAAAAACAATGAATGATGTTATGCCAACAACATACTCTTATTATAAAGCATATTCATTTGTTAAAAGACCCTTTAACAAGAAAATAGCAAATTACAATAGATATTTCAACAAAGAGTTAATATTGTTAAGAGTACAAGGATTAATACCGCTAGGCCAAAAGCAGAGGTTAATTCTGTTAAGGCCTTAGCTAGCTGGGTTTGGAAACATGAAGAATTAGACCATGTTTTCAAATCCAATAATGCATCAAAGACCCTGACAATATATGATTATGTTGATGCACTAGGCAGGTTCAAGTCTGTTCTGGCTTAGGACTTCGAAAGACACTAACTTTCTTATTGCAGGGCAATTAATAAAGAGAGTGTGATTGTGTATTACTGTGGTTTGTATTTTTGTGCTTTGTGGACTAACTTTTTGCAGGAAAAGCAAATAAAAGTGTTAGATGGAAAAGATAGTTGGTGTCGTTCATATTGTTGCTGCTGTATGTTTTGAGATATTCTAGAAAACTAAGGTTTTTCACAAACTCTAAACAGAAGGTTCAAGAAACTCAAGGGGTTAAGAAGAAGGTTTATAATTTTTATCACAGCGGGTTAAAGAGTAGTATGCATTTGGTTTGTGTGTTTGAAAGTCACAGCAGGTTGTGTACCTATCTGATTGGATTTGCAAAAAATAAACATGGGATTGGCTGCATGGTTATAATATTGATGGCGTAATCAGCAAGGGAAACACTTAAAAGTTTATGTCAATAGTGCTGATATGTATTAGTACTTCTAGTAACATTAGTACTGCTAGTTTTTACTTAGTACTGCTAGTACAGAGAACTTATTACTGCTAGCGTGAGTTTTAAAAGCAGTTGATTTGTGATTGTTGTCGTGCTTGTATAAAGTATTATGGTGACAAAAGGCTATTGGTAATGCTCATGGTTTTGTTGTTCAATGGAAGTGTTGTGGGCTTTGTAATTTTGATGCTGCTACAGCAGATAAACAACACTGATGAAGATATAGCAGGTGTAGTCTTCAACGGGTTGCTATGATAAGGTTTGTGACAGTACGGGTTTACAACAGATACAAGTTAATACTACTTTGGTCGACTAGCAGACTTCTGGAAGTATAATCTTCAACAGGTTTATTATTAGTGCTGTCAATATAAGAAGGATGTGTTTCTTGGTTTAAGATGTTGCTACTGTCACGACTACAGGAGTAAACATTTAGGATTTGTAAACTTTTTAATAATGTTGTTCGATCTCGTGATGATGTGTGAGAAGAGAGATGAAATTGGTTCGTGTTTGTATGTAACACTGGTATACGAGATTAATACTGCTAAGGTTTCGGAGTTAATGTTGTTGGTCTTGTTACTACTGTTAGGGTTTTTATGTGATGGTGGTTGAATGATTGAAGAAGAAGGATCATGGTTCGAGCAGGAATATCCACTATTCTTAATGCTAACAGTATATGATTAATATTGTTCGTATACATTTGATGCTGCTCGTTTTAAATTTTCTTGCTGCTGCGTTTGTGTTTGGAGACGAAGGACAAAGAGAGGCGTGTGTATACTGTGTTTAGGGATATGTCATGATACCCTAACTGATATATACTCTTTTTCTCAATTTGAATTGGGCTGGTTCTTAACAAAAGATATTGGAGCAGATAGTTGATGGGCTTTCACTCTAGATATGTTATGAGCCGGTTGTGTATGTTTAAATGATGATGGTACTGATGTTTGGTGAACTCTATGTGATGCTGGAATTAATACGTGTGATATAAGTTTAGTGAAGATGGTATATATGGTATGTTTTGATAATCATTGACTGCGTGATCTTTTGATGGGCCTTGTCTTAACAAAAGCAGGTTTATTGACGTGAAGTGTTCATTCATTGATACTGCTATAAGTTTTGATACTACTGTTCGTTGGTTGAACATTATAATTCTTTAGAAGGTTTGTGGGATATTCGCTAGTAAAACCCTATTATGAATGGGTTAATGGAGAGCAGGAAGCATTAAAGGTTTCGGGTATAGATGCTACTGTGTGTTATGATGCGATCATTGGTGATTGGATATGGCAGTTTGATTGTTAGCAGATTATGGTGAAGGGTTGGTAAGTGCTGCTAGAAGGGTATTAATACTACCAGCTTTGATCAAACTGCTAGTATTAAAATGAGTTTATACTGCTAGCTGACTTGCTGGATTCACACCGTAAATATATATAATATACAACAAAATATAAAATATATAATTAAGTGTAAAAACCAGCAATCAATGAAACCGAGAAGTAGTATAGAGCTTTCCCGGGTCGTTTATCCCCAAC
>BQNB010047591.1:0-40074 GCA_026074375.1 Tanacetum coccineum | reverse complement strand
TAAACAGAAACAACTCAATCTTGGAGTTGGAACTGAACGAATGATCCTTAATATCGACTCTGCCCTTAAACACTCTTATTCAAACGATGATACCTGTTTTAGTATCGATGAAATCTTAGAAGAAGATTTCGATGCACTTCTAGACGAAGAAAGCAAAATCCTCTATTTCATCAAAGGAACCGTTCTCGAAGAAGAAATCTTTTCTGAATTCGATAAATTCATAGCAATGACTGCTGATGAAATTTATGACTCTAAGTCTGATGAAGAACCAAAATTCGAGAAAATCATAATCAACACAGATTATAAAATTAAAACATCTCTCGAAGAACCTCATACGGATCTCGAACTCAAACCTCTTCCTGATAACTTGGAATATGTATTTTTGGAAGAACCCTCTTTTCTTCCTGTCATAATATCATCTCAACTTTCTGCTCAAAACAAAAGCAAACTTGTATCTGTCCTTAAAAGACATAAAGAAGCATTTGCCTAACAACATATATTCCTGGTATCTGCCCATCAATCTGCAAGCATAAGATACAACTTCTGGATGACAAAAAATAGTTGTCCAAAAACAGAGAAGGTTAAATCCAAATATGCAAGAAGTTGTTAAGAAAGAAATTGTGAAACTCTTGGATACCGGTATTATTTATCTAATTGCCGATAGTCCTTGGGTTAGTCCTATTCACTGTGTACCAAAGAAAAGCGGTATTACAGTACTAACAAACGAAAATGATGAACTTGTTCCAACAAGAACCGTTATGGGTTGACGAGTATGCATCGATTATCGTAAACTCAATGAAGCAACCGTAAAAGATCATTTTCCTTTACCGTTTATGGATCAAATGTTGGAAAGACTCATAGGAAATAAATATTTCTGTTTCCTCGATGTTTTTTTGGATATTTCCAAATTTCTATCGATCCTAATGATCAAGAAAAAACAACATTCACATGTCCCTTCGGTACATACGCTTATAGGCGAATGTCTTTTGGATTATGTAATGCTCTAGCTACATTTCAAAGGTGCATGTTAGCAATCTTTCATAACATGATTGAAGAATCCGTCGAAGTATTCATGGACGATTTCTCCATCTTTGGAAATTCTTTCGACAAATGCCTAAATAACCTTGATAAAATGCTACAATGTTGTAAAGATGCTCATCTTGTCCTTAATTGGGAAAAATGTCACGTCATGGTCAAATAAGTAATTGTGCTTGGACAACTTGAAGTTGACAAAGCAAAAATTGACGTAATCTCAAAACTTCCACCTCCTACTAACATCAAAGGTGTTAGAAGTTTTCTAGGACATGCCGGTTTTTACCAAAGATTTATAAAAGATATCTCAAAAATTGCCCGACCTATAACTAAGCTGCTTGAAAAAGATACTCCATTCGAATTCAACGATGAATATCAAAAAGCATTCGAATTATTAAAAGAGAAACTCACATGTGCTCCTGTAATCGTAAGCCCAAACTGGAATCTTCCATTTGAACTTATGTGTGATGTAAGTGATTTCGCAGTCAGAGCTGTCTTAGGTCAAAAAGATGGTAAAAACTTTCACACAATCTACTTCGCAAGCAAAACTCTTAATTCAGCTCAACAAAAATACACCATAACCGAGAAAGAACTTATGGCTGTAGTTTTTGCATTCAAAAAATTTAGATCCTATCTTATACTATCAAAAACTATTGTTCACACTGATCACTCAGCTCTTAAACATCTGTTTAAAAAACAAGACGCAAAACCCCATCTTATTCGATGGATCCTACTCCTATAAGAATTCGATATAGAAATCAAAGATAAAAAAGGTACAGAAAATGTTGCTGCTGATCACTTATCTAGGATTGACAATAACAAGTCAAGTGATGATAGTGAGGTTGACGACAACTTTCCTGAAACCCTTATAGAAATCAACACCAGAAATGAACCATGGTTCGCAGACTTTGCAAACTATTTGGTTGGTGATATTATACCAAAAGGAATGACGTACCAACAAAAGAACAAATTTTTCTCTGACCTCAAACACTACTTTTGGGAAGAACCTATTTTTTCAAAGTATGTTTTGACGGTATGATCAGACGCTGTGTATCTAAACCAGAAACCCGAACCATTTTAGATCAATGTCACCACGGACAAAGGTCCTAGATTCAGGATTTTACTAGCCAACAATCATCAAAGAAGCTCATACTCTAGTCCGACTTTGCAATGCATACGAAAAGATGGGAAATATATCAAAATGTGATGAGATGCCCTTAAACAACATTCAAGTGTGTGAAATTTTTGATATTTAGGGTATCGACTTTATAGGACCATTCTCAAAATCACATAAATTTGAATACATTCTTGTTGTTGTCGATTATGTATCTAAATGAGCTAAAGCTCAAGCTTTGCCAACAAATGATGCCCGAGTTGTTATTACTTTTCTAAAGAAACTATTCTGTCGATTCGGAATGCCCAAAGCTCTAATAAGCGACTGAGGTACTCGCTTCTGTAACAAGATAATGGAAAAGGTCAAAAGAATATGAAGAGATATGGAGTTAATCATCGTTTCTCTACATCATACCACCCTCAAACAAGTGGTTAAGTTGAAAATACAAACAGAGCCCTTAAAAGAATTCTTGAAAAGACTATTAAAGACAATCCTGCTATTTGGTCAAGAAAACTTGATGATGCTCTGTGGGCTTTTCGCACTGCTTACAAAAACACCAACCGGTACAACACTATACAAACTCATATATGGAAAGAATTGTCACCTGCCATTTGAAATTGAACATCGTGCATATTGGGCACTTAAGAATTGTAACACAGACCTCATCGCTGCTGGAGAAAAATAAACGTTTTAGTTACACGAATTAAATGAACTAAGACATCAAGCCTATGAAAACTCTCGACTGTATAAGGCAAGAACCAAAGTCTGGCATGATAGAAACTAAGAATGAGAAAATAATTCAAACATGGAAACAAGGTTCTGCTTTTTCACTCAAAGTATAAATTCAAACACTGAAACTTCGATCTCGCTGGTTAGGACCATACATGGTAAAACATCAATATCCATCTGGATATGTTGAATTATATGGAAAAGATGGAAAAACATTCATTGTTAATGGCCATCGACTCAAACTATATCATGAAGAAGAGTCTATCTTCCGAGTGTCGTTTCCACACAAGGTGAGAGATGAATTGAAATTCACTAGAATGTTTCGTTTGATGCTTGAATGACAAATATTTTGGTTTTGGAAAATTATGGTTTTTAATACTAATAAATATATATAAAATAAAACTATAATAAAGCTAAAATAATACTAAAAGGGCATTGCTTGTAAATAACAATAAACGATCAATGGACAATAATATTTTTATACTAAAAAATTTAACTAATTATAAATTCTAAGATTAAAACTACAAGCTTAAACTAAAATGATTAAAAGATATAAATAACAAAATGCTTGCTCAATGACGTGATATGTCTTTTAAGTGCGGATTTAGTTCTAAAAATTAAAATCTTTTAGAAAAACAAAGTTTAAAGATATTAATGACAAATAAGATAAAAATGCTTTTTAAATAAATGTACAAGTTTATTAAAATTGCATTCAAAAGTAAATGACGGTATGTAATTTGGAAAATTCTAGTGATATTATTTTAAACTTTTTTGTAAACCCACACTTAAATCACTGTCACAGTCACATAACAAGTCATACTAATACTAACGCTAATCATGTAACTATATAAACAATAATAAGCATTAACTATGGCTACGGATAACAACTTAAAGCAACAATTAATAATGACTAAGCTAAAAGACGATAAGCATAATAATTAGATAAAAATAAAGAAGTAAAAAAGGCAAGAGATAACCGAATGAGACGAGGGATGTAGAATGGCGAGATGAGATGAGACCCGCTCCAAAATTTACAACCGAACTCATTAAGATCCATAATTAACCCATACACTCAACCATTAATTATCCTTTAATCTTTAATAAATTTCATAAAAAAAACGTACACATAATAAAATCTTAAACAAGACGGTGAACCAAAAATTAATAGACTAGTTTTTTTCTAAAAGCAAAGCAAGAAGATGAAAAAGTTTACGAGTGATGAGATTTAGCAAACGTTGAATCATTAATTGAAATACAAAAAATCTTGACTTTTCAAATAAACATAAAGACATGTAAAAGGAAAATAAGTAAATAACAAGATGTATTTGAAAAATAATCAATCGATCACTATTTGAGATCTACGAAAGAATCTAAAAACTTAACTGTGTTAATCTTCCTTTAATAATATTGCACCGACTCATATATAAAATATAATATCCTACTCCTAAAATTATCTTTATCTGCTACATCGATGGGTACTACAAGAAAAAAAATGAAAAGACATAAATGTAAAATTGTTAGATCTGGCTTCCGATGCTATCCTCCCATGTGCGTATTTATCAAGCCATCTCACAAGTGTTGGGTTTTTTTTATTTATCATAACTTCGTTTTGGTGGGCCTGTGATCCAGCATGCTAGGCCGAGCTTCATTTAATAAGTCTTGGGCCGGGCCTTTTAAAAATGTAGTTTAACTTTGAGTCTAATTAGTACGGGTCGGTTCGACCCATATAAATGGTGTCGGGCCGGCCCAATAAGACATGAAGGCACCGTTGGACTCGTTTTCTCGCGCTCATTCCATTCCCGTGCTTGGTTTTGTCCGCTTTTGTCTTTATTTTGTCCATTATTGCATATCCGATACCTGCACATACACAAACACAAAAACAAGCATATATATTGTATTTTCACATGTTTTTGGTTATTTGGGGTCGTTTTTCAAGGTAAAAAAGTATGTATAAAATATAGCAAATATCAATTCTCCTACAAAGTATTGCCGTGTCCTCAGCAATGTTTAAAGAGTAAAATACTTACAAAAAACAAGAATCTTGATCCCCCTGACTAATAACCTCAAAAAGTGCTAAGTATTCATCGAGGGGATTATGAATCAGAGTTTAGATAACCGTTGTTACATTTCAAAAATATATAAACCAACTACCACTAATTTTTTTTACACTATTATTCAACTAATCTATCATGATTGACTTCCGTTATTGGGATCATAGAACAAGATACATTTCAATCCTAAAATTCCCTTAAAAGGGATAAATTCGTCATTCCCGACTTTTCACTTATTCCAAACCAAGCTTAAAACAAAATCACCGTTAAGTACAAGTATAGATGCTAACACTACTCATATTTGCAATTTGTAAACTTTTCACTCCCGACAATTATTATATTTAGGCGAATGTGCTATTTCGAATTTCAACCATGGATCAACGGTTTTTTTATGCAAAATCCTATGCTTCACGTTCCACCCGAGAATATTGAGTTTGAAGGCGAGATCATCCCATGTAGCGACTTTCGTCTCGGCACATCCCAACCTCATCGGCTAAGTGACCGGGCTTTTGACACCTCACGAAGACTAGTATCGGGACTCACGGACCTTCGTTTTCAAAATCTCTTAGGTTTTCCGTTAACACATATCTTATTCAATGTAATCATAAAATAGTCTTAGCTCAAAAGCATATTTAAATTTAAGAAAAAAGAAGATTTTCCATTAAACAATATAAACTTAAGCAACATTATTAAACATCGGTCCTTTAGAAGGCTGCAACATCGGCCACGCCTCCGACAAGATGCAGCAAACATATTTCGACCTTGGATTTTTTTTATATATATATATTTTTTTATATATATATTTTTTTAAGCATATTTTTTATTTTTTTGCTGTAATCATAATATATTACCGATGCCTTTTATCTCGAAGCCACATCGATAGCGAGTCGACAAGAGGTTATTCTACTTATTATGACACCGGCCCCCGCCTTATATGAAGACTTCAACATCGGCCACGCCTCCGACAAGATGAAGTAATCTGGCGGAGATATTTATTCTACTTATTATTTTCTTTATCTTATAATTGCGAGAGAATTTTTGTTTTTAGAAATTTAAGTATTAATTTGAACTAAGACTAAAATTATTGATACATTTCAATTTTAAAAATTGTTGATTTAAGTCTAATTTTCAAAAGTAGCACGTATTATTAGTCCGGTTAAGAGCTTATGGGAGAAAAAGTGACAAATTACACTTATGAGCTCTTAAGATTTCCAAATAATCCTTGTTTTGCATCCAACTCCTACTTAACACTATCATTTTTCGTTCTTCACGAAGATTCGTGAATGCTTAGTCTAAAAGTTAAGGAACAAGCTAGAGCTCAACACGCTCGATCGGGTCAAAATTTATTCTCATTCTACCCAGCAGGAAAGTCAAAATTGTGACAAAACACTTATTTTATTTTTGAATTTTTTTTAAAATTTTTTCATTTTTTTTTTTGAAATTTTGGTGGTAAAAACGGGATTACGTGAGAACAACGGCTGCAGGCATAGTCAAATCGAAGATCCCCCTATACTAGAATGAAACATTGTCCTCAATGTTTTTACCAAGGGTTTCTACGCAAATCTAAGGCCGTTTATTAATTATGCCAAAAGAAAAATGTTAGTCGAAAAGATTAGGATATTGGATTCCCAAAATGAAGCTGAGGATGTGAAGCTCGAGTGAATGAAGGACATAACCGCGAGCACGAGAGTCATCACAATCCGGGAAATCCTGGACAATAAACCACAAAAACACAAGCAAACGAGAATAGAAGAGGCGAGCCTCTATACAACAACAAAACACTTATTCATTACTACTAAGCTAGCATACTACTATTACGATAATACTAGGATAAACATAGGGTGCCTTCCACGAAGCGCTTGTTTAAGGTCACTTAGCTTGACCTAATCCCCCATACTTGAGCTTGTCAAGGAGGATAGAAATGGGGATGACGAACACCCAAATTTGGAGTGTTGTCTCCATGAATCAACATCAGGCTTTCAGGAGAAAGCTGGAAAGCTTTCAAGCCCCGATGTGATAAAGAAGGAGGAGATTTCTCCTTATAAGCAAGAACACCATGATTGAAAACTTTGTCTTTATTTTCGGATGAAAATGTAATAAAGTATCAATCACGGGGGAAAGAGGAGCAAGAATTCTCGTGGATTCGACTTCAATGCATATCCCGGGATCGTAAATCTTGTTTCTATCTCTGGAAGGAGAAGAATCATCAAGATCGGATCCGAGATCATTAAGAGAATGAATGAAGTTGAAATCCAATTAAAGGGCGGGACCGGTGGGTAAAATATTAGGCACATCAACGGGGATGTCTTCCACCACATCAATGGTTGAATTTCCCGAATCGGGATAATCAACATGAAATGATTAGAACTCAGGATGAGAGGTAGAATTATCGTCATCTTCCGAGTCGAAATCATCATTCTCAATACCCGGTGGTATTGATTTATCACCATCAAGAAAAATGTCAATCTCCTCCATAAGAGAGTCACTATCCTCGACCGGGATAGGAGATGGAGAGAAAGACTCGGTAGGATTTTCAGAATTAAATTCTTCCGGAGGGCGGGGAGAAGAGTTGTCATAAAGCAATCTCTAACAGATGTATTTACCTTACGGATCATGGTTGGCATATCAATTCAGGTGGAATGATTTGAGAAGGAGTGAGTTCAACGGGAAAATATCAGAAGAGAATTGATCTTTTGAGAATCATTAATCGAAGTATCTCGATGAAGCAAAGATTCTAAAAGATCGGATTTGGCATTAAAGCAAAGATATTCAATTCCCGGTGGAATTGAATTGGTATTTTCTAACACCTCATCATCAATTTGATCAACCTTAGTGGAAGTGATTTCTTCATCAAGATCAAAGAGAGGATTAGAGAAAATTTTAAAATTCTCATTTGGAACGTCCTCTTCGGAAAATGACTCATCACTCGAGGTAAAATCTTCATTGATATCGAAGAGAGGGTTAGAGAAAGTAAGATCGTGATTCTTTGAAGAATCATCATACGGAGGCAAATCTTACTCACCTTCGAAAGAATCTTCGGACTCACTTGGGATTTGGACAAGGTCCTCGACACTAGACTTTATTAATTCGTCCGATTCTGTTTCTGGAATAGTGTCAAGATGCTCATCCTCCATTATGAGAGAGTTCATTTTTGGTGAATCGGGTGTGATTGCAACACACGGAGGAAGTTCAGAAATAATATCTTTCAAAGGGATAGAACTTTCTTCGTCATCGTCCTAGGCAAGCCAGCTACATCCTCGTTTTCCATCAAAAAGTCGACTACATATTCTCCTAGAGGCGAATTGATATAAAAAACTTCTTCCCTAACAGCAGAGGTGGGCAAAGGTGTAGTAATAGGCATATCACACTCTAAATCATCATAAACCGATGTCACCTCCGACTCCCTTGGGATTGGGACAAGATCATCAACACTAGACTTTATGAATTCGTCATTTCCTTTTCGGGAATAGTGCTAATAACCTCATCCCTTATTAAGAGGGTGTCTAAAGGTTCCTTGGTGAGTAAATTGATCTCGTTATCTCCCTCGCCACTCCCCTTAAGATTATATAACTCAACGGGAGGATCTTGATTTGAATTTGTAAGGTTTAGCATCTTCTTAAGACATTTTGTTTTGAAAATTCATGATGACTTGTTCTTGAATTTTATTGAATTCGATCATTTGTGTTATCAATTCTCTTTGATTTAACTCACTTAGGGGGAGTGGCTGAGGGGGTGTAAACTATGAAGGTTGGTCAAAACCGAAAGAGTCATGATTTTCATAAGGCGCATGCTCATAAAACACGTTACCCGTTTCACAATCAGACGCATAATGGGGCCCCCCACAATGCTCACAACAGTAGAACCGTGGTGAATTATCAATATGGTACTGTGGAGGTTGGTCAAAACCGAAAGAGTCATGATTTTCATAAGGCGCATGCTCATAAAACACGTTACCCGTTTGACAATCAGACGCATAATGGCCCCCCCCACAATGCTCACAACAGTAGAACCGTGGTGAATTATCAATATGGTACTGTGGAGGTTGGTCAAAAGAAGGAAAGTCATAATTGTTACTAGGATTATGCTCATAGACAAGCGGGTTCCTAGTTTGACAATTTGAACTAAAGTGCGGACCTCCACAGACCTCACAACAGTCGAACTATTGTGGCTGACTCGAAGAATAATATGGAGATTGGTCATTACTAAAGTTTTGATTGTTACACAGATCCTACTCATAGACAAGCGGGGTCCGTGTTTGACAATCAAATCCATAGTGAGGACTATCTCCACACAACTCACACGAGTATGTCCCGTATTGGTGTTGTGGAGGTTGGTTGAAGAAGTTGGATGTTTCATTATAAGAATAAGGATTTGGGTCATAGACAAACTCATTTTCGGATCCTACACTACTACAGCCAGGACAGTTTCTACCATTAAACGGACCTCCACACCATGAGCAACCGAAATGGTTATACGAAGACATGACGAAGAATTAAACGGATAAGAAGGTAAAGAAGATAAGAATTAAATAAAATAAGATGATAAAGGAGAATATTTTTTTATTTTTTTTATAAAGATAATAAAAATAAAAATAAAAATATTTTTTGCATTTTTTTAAAAATTTATAAAAAGAAAAGGAAAAATTAAAATTAAATTAAATAAGAAGGAAAATATTTTTGGATTTTTATTTTTTAATAAGTACGAAAATAAACTTTCCGAAGAAAGGATCTTCAAGGCACTAACTTCAAACACCACGTGTAGATCGTACACCTTTCCTCGTCAACGGCGCCAAAAACCGATTCGTCCCGAAAGACCGGTCGAGTAATATAATATAAGTAATCACGTTGGATAAAAATTACTTTAGGAAAAGTAATATTTGATCCTCCGGATGTCGTGTCCCAACGAGAGATGAATTTGAAATTCACGAGAATGTTTCGTTTGATGCTTGGATGACAAATATTTTGGTTTTTGGTTTTTAAACTAAGAATATAATAAAAACAAACTATATAAAACTAGATGACAATAAGCAAGCTAATAAACGAAAAGGTATATAATAAAAGATATGCTTGCTAAGTGAATTGATTAGATCCTTAAGTGTAAATTAAATATACAATTAAGTCCTTATCGATAAATCAATATCTTTCTAACAAATTATCTTCTCACAACGTTGGCTTATATTGAAAACAACTTTTATAAAGATATCAATTACTAAATTAATGCCTAATAAAACTACTAATTAAGGAAAAAGGGAAAAGAGGAGAAACCGAGTCGAAGAACCGCAAAAGAACGAAAAACCACCCGATCTAATAATCTATCAAAATAAATAAGTTTAGGAGCTAAAAGCTTTAAACTTAAAATATTAAGCTAGCTTATTAGACCCTTAAGCTCCACGCCTCATGAGTTGACCGGTACCAAAATCAAAGCACAAATAACAAACTGTTAACAGTAACAGTTATAACATTTGCAATATCTGTCAATTTTAAACTACACGGCCCAATCTAAAATACTAATGCAATTAGGCCCAGCAATGAAATGCTCAAAACTAAACGCAGCCCTAAATGCAAGCCCAAGTAATCAATAGCAGGTCCAAAATAACTAGTCTATTGAGTCTAAATATGGTCCAGGGCTAACAAACATACAAAGGCCAAGTGAAAATCAATGAGGCAAACCAAACGAATGGGAAATGAGAACAGTTAACAAGGTGATTCGATTTAAATTATATATAATAATATATATAAAATACCAAAATAGTATTAGTATTGAGTGTATCCCGTTAGTTAAGGAAATCACTTAGAAAAATAATAGTTATCTTTCGAGTGTGTTTCCACGGCGAGAGATGAATTGAATTCACGAGGATGTTTCGTTGTGTGGAATGACAAATATTTTGGTTTAAAAACTATTTTTATTACTAAGAAAATTAAACTAATATTAATTCTAAGATTTAAAAAAACTAAAAAGATTAAACTAAAATTAATCTAAAAGATATAAATGACAAATATGCTTGCTAAGTGACGTGAAATGTTCCTTAAGTGCAAGCTTAGGTTTAACGAATTAAAATCCTTAGAAAACAAGTTTCAAGAAATTAAATGACAAGTAAAGTAAAATACTTTTTAAAATAAATGACAAGTATTTATATTGCATTAAAAGTAAATGACGGTATGTAAATTAGAAAATTCTAATGATAGGTTGTTATCTAAACCTTTTTAAAACCGCACTTAAATTCCAAATCACTAATCACTTAGCAAACACAAGTAATTTACTCGCTACTCATAATGAAATTTAATTTAACATAGCATTTAATGACAAAAATAAATCTACACTAAGCATGGCAAAAATCAAATACGCGAATATATTATGAAACGATAAAATAAAACTATTCTAAGTATTGAAAAGAGATTAGAAAATAGAACCCGAATGATGAAGCCGATACGGATAAAACCGCCCGAATACATAAACTAATCCAAATGCCAAGTTTATTTCTCATTTAGACTTTATTCACTTAATAGATGACAAAGTATTAAACTCTATACTCTAATAAGCTAGTAAAATCTAATTAAGCTCTAAACTTAGACAATAAGCTAGCTTATACAACCCGTAAGCTCCTCTCCATATGAATAGACGATTTCATCAATCAAAAGACAAGAAAAGGGGTTAAACTCTAAAAATTCAAACTTTATAACATAAATGACGAAAAAGTAATAATTTTGCTCAAAGACATACTTCGTAAAAGATTGTAACTCTTAAATGCTAGTAAATAACTAAAAATATATTTATGAAGGATTAATGCTAAAACATAAAACTAAATTAATAACCATTAAAGCTTGCTAATTTCTTAAACTTTTTGTGACATGGAAGTCATGAAATACTCGACACTAACGTATGATCACAGACAAGGGACATAGAACAAATATCAAATGGACTAATGACAACTATGATTAAAACTTTATAAAAATTAAAATACTTATAAATAAAAGAGGTAAAGATGAAAATTAAAGGTTTCAACTAAAACACAAATATGAAATCTCGAAATTTAAAAGAGATATAAAATAGGCTCGATGATTAATACCTTAAATAATAAAAGTTTAATACAAAATTTAACTAATCTAAACCTAAGATACTAGGACAAAAAAATAAAGAAGAATGAAAAATGTGCTATGAAAAGATAAGATAGATAACGTCTGCTGCTTTGCTATGCTAAGAAAAGAACACAAAAAACAAAGAAAAATAAGATGTGTCTCCTATGTGATCTGCTCCTCACACTTTTATAACCTGTGCGTTGATTCTAAGCCATTCGTTGGGCCCCCATTCTTTTTTTTTCTTCTTGCCTGCGTAAAAATCAAGCAGTAGTTGTAAAAGATGTATTGGGCTTGAGCTTCTGGGCCATCCATTCTTTTGCAAACTTGAGCCGAGTTTTGTAAGATTTAGTGTTGGGCTAGTATAACATAATTTGAGACTTTAATAAATATGGGTCGGTCTGACCCATATAAATGGTGTCGGGCCGGCCCAATAAAAGATGAAGGCACCGTTTGACTCGAATTCTCGTGCTCTTTTCGATCCCGTGCTCGGTTTTGTCTGGTATTGTCTTTATTTTTTGTCCTTTTCTTGATATCCGTACCTGCACATACACAAACACAAAAACAAGCATATATTTGCCATGTTAATTATGTTTTTGGTCTTTTGGGTTCATTTTTCAAGGTAAAATATATGTATAAAATAGCAAATACCAGATATCCTGTTAGTACAGGTGTATGTTAATGATATCATCTTTGGGTCTACAAAGAAGTCTTTATGTGTTGAATTTGAGCAGATGATGCACAAGAAGTTCCAGATGAGTTCTATGGGGGAGCTCACTTTCTTCTTAGGATTGCAAGTACAATAGAAGGAGGATGGAATCTTCATCAGCCAAGACAAGTATGTGGCTGATATATTAAAGAAGTTTGATTTTGTCACAATGAAGACAACAAGCACTCCAATAGAGACTAACAAGGCATTGCTCAAGGATGAATAAGCTGAGGATGTGGATGTTCACTTATATAGATCAATGATTGGATCATTGATGTATTTGACAGCTTCTAGGCCTGACATAATGTTTGTTGTTTATGCTTGTGCAAGGTTCTAAGTTACTCCTAAAGTCTCACATCTTCATGCTGTGAAGAGGATCTTTAGATACCTAAAAGGTCAACCTAAATTGGGCCTTTGGTATCCTAGAGATTCACCATTTGACTTGGAAGCTTTTTCTGATAGTGATTATGCTGGAGCTAGCCTTGACAGGAAATCCACAACAGGAGGTTGTCAATTTCTTGGCAAAAGGTTGATTTCATGGCAATGTAAAAAGCAGACTATAGTTGCCAACTCTACCACTGAAGCAGAGTATGTTGCTGCTGCTAATTGTTGTGGACAGGTGTTATGGATCCAAAATCAAATGCTTGATTATGGGTTTAATTTCATGAACACCAAGATTTACATTGATAATGAAAGCACCATTTGTATTGTGAAGAATCCAGTGTTTCACTCTAAAACCAAGCACATAGAGATAAGGCACCATTTCATCAGAGATTCTTATGAGAAGAAGTTGATTCAGGTGATCAAGATTCACACAGACCAAAATGTTGCAGATCTTCTCACAAAGGCTTTTGATGTTAGCAGATTTAACTTTTTGGTTGCTAGCATTGGATTACTTAATCTCTGAAGATGTGTTTGTTAGAGTTATGATTGATGAGGTTTGAAGATGATATTAGTGATGAATTTGGAGTTAAAACTGATAGTTGTAAAGTTAATGCTGCTAGGCAGGATTTGGTGCTGCTAGGCAAAAGTTAGTACTGCTAGGCAAAAGTTAGTGCTGCTGAGCCAAAGTTAGTACTGCTGGGTTACCGTTGAAGTTCGTTAGAGTTACAACTGTTGAGGGAATTTTGGGTCTATAAAAGGATAACTTCGCTTATAGGTTTCCTTTTTACCTATTTAAGCGCATACGATCACCCAATATTCATTAATACTCTTTCGATTTCAAACCCAAATTCAATTTATCACCGACTCCAACAATTAATCCTCAATTAATCATCTATGGCGGATTTGAAGTTTGTTGATCAACACAATATGGTTGCTTGTTTGGAAAGAACAGAGGAGAATGCTGAGTTTCATCAGATAGTGGACTTTCTTACTACTAGCTCTATTCATTATGCCCTAACTGTAAGTCCTACTATCTATGCTTCCTATATTGAACAGTTTTGGAATACTGCAAATTCTCAAACAGTCAATGATGTGAAGCAAATTCATGCCACAGTTGATGGCAAGACAGTAGTAATATCAGAATCATCAGTGAGGAGTGATCTTCACTTTAATGATGAGGATGGTATTACTTGTCTAACAAATACTGCTATTTTTGAAAACCTTGCATTGATGGGGTATGAGAGTGATTCTGACAAACTTACTTTTCAAAAAGCTCTCTTCTCTCCTCAATGGAAGTACCTCATACATACCATCTTACACTGCCTAAGTTCAAAATCTACTTCTTGGAATGAATTTTCCACTAATATAGCATCTGCAGTCATCTGTTTAGCTACTGGTCAAAAGTTTAACTTTTCTAAACTAATTTTTGATGGTATGTTGAGGAACTTGGATACCAATACAAAGAAATTTTTAATGTATCCAAGGTTTTTACAACTCTTTTTGAATAATCAGATTTCTCTTACAGAACCTTTTAATGATATTTATGAAAAACCTAAACACACTAAAAAGGTTTTCACTAATATGAAAAGAAAAGGAAAAGATTTTTCAGGGAGAGTTACTCCATTGTTTGCATCAATGTTGGCACCACCAGTAGTTGGGGGTGAACGTTCAGGACAACCCTCTGAACCCCAACCACCATCTTCAACTACTCAACCCATAATTGAAGAACAAATCCATGTTACAGTATTATCATCACCCTAAAATACTTAATCACTTAGGCAAGCCTTACAAAAGGATACTCAGTTACCTCAGACTAGTATGCCTATACTAAATATAGCAGATGAGGCTGTATTTAAGGAGAGGGATGACAAAGTAGTGAGGGCTACCACTACTATTGCTAGCTTAGATGCAACATAGGCCAGTGGTAACATAACTAAGACCCAATCCATGACAATGTATAATGATCCTCTTTCTCAGGAAATTGGTTCAGGTTACAGACCCAGGTGCCAAGATTCCATGGGGGTGCCATTGCTCAGACTAGGTCTAAGAGGGCATCTAAACATTCCTATGATTCACCTCTCCCAGGAGTTAACACACCCGGAAGTGATGAGGAAAGGAATGAACAACAAGATTTGACAGATTTTGTACTACCAACACCCCATGATTTACCTATCTCAGGAGGTCACACACCTGGAAGTGATGAGGGTAGACCTTACATAAATGAATTGTTGTCCATTTGTACAAATTTTTCAAACATGGTTCTTGCCTTAGAACAATCAAAGACTGCTCAAGACTTGGTGATCAATAAGCTGCAAAAGAAAGTTAAAAGATTGGAAAAGGCACTAAGGGTAAGAACTCAAGGGATGAAGCTCTTTAAGATTGGTACCTCCAGGAGAAAAGGTTTGGATAAAGAGAATGTATCCAAACAGGGGAGGAAAAGTGACAAGACAAAGCCAATGTTTAAAGATAGTGACTTTGATGTACTTAATGATGAAATGGAGAATGTTAAAGATGGTAGTACTGCTGAATAAATTACTATTATAGGGGATATACTTAATACTGCTAGTATTAATGTTAGTGCTGCTGGTCCTTCTACAAGTACTACTAGGGATATTTTTGAAGATGAGATGACAACTATTGCTGATACACTTATGGCCATTAGGAGTGCAAGACCAAGGACAACCTCAGTAAGGATTCGTAATGTTGAAGAAGAACTAAGGAGAGCAACACCAGTACCAATAGTACAAAGCCAAGACAAAGTTAAAGGAAAGATGGTGGAGCCTGAACCTACTCTAAAGAACCCAAAAAAAGCTCAGATTCAGATAGATGAAGAGCTAGCTCAAAGGTTGTTTGAAGAAGAATAAGCACAGTTTGAGAGAGAGCAAATGATTGCTAGGGAAAGAGCTGTAGAACAGGAGGCCAAGGATGCTGCATTGATTGAACAAATGGAAGATGTTCAAGCAAGGATGGATGCTGATGAGTTGCTAGCTGCAAGATTTCAAGAATAAGAAAGAGAACAATGTTCTATTGATGAACAGGCTAGATTCTTGGTGGAAACCATTGCAAAAAGGAAGAAGTTCTTTGCAGACCAGAGAGCAACAGAGATTAGAAACAGACCACCAACCAGAAATCAACTCAGAAAAGAAATGATTACTTATCTGAAACACAGGGGCAACTACACTCACAATCAGCTAAAGAGCAAGAGTTTTGAAGAAATTCAGAAGTTATACAAGAAGGAACAACAATGGATTAATGATTTTGTTCCTATGAGTGATGATAGTGGAAAGAAAGATGATAGCAGTAGCAAGCAAGCAAAAAGTAGTAAGAAGAGACCAATAGCAAAACATGATGAAGAAAGTGTCAAGAAACAAAAACTACAAGATGATGCTGAAAAGGAGGAGCTTAGAGCTTGTTTGGATATAGTTCAAGGGGATGACATTGCTATTAATGTTGAATCCTTGGCTACTAAATATTCAATAGTTGATTGAAAGACACATATTTTAACTGAAAACATGATGTATTATCAAATCATCAGAGTAGATGGATGTTCTAAGAATTACAAAATATTTAGTGAAATGCTTGATGACTTTGACAGACAAGATGTGATGGATCTACACAGACTGGTAAAAGAAAGGTATGATACAACAAGTCCAGAAGGATATGACTTGTTGCTTTGGGGAGAGCTAAAAACATTATTTAAGCCTTGTGAGGAAGATGAAGTCTGGAGGAATCAACAAGGTTACAACTTGATAAGCTGGAGATTATTTGACTCATGTGGAGTTCATGTATTGTTGATGGATAATGGAATTGCGATTCACATGATGATAGAAAATAAATATCCTCTTACTCAAAAAATGCTTTCAAGGATGTTAAATAGAAGACTAGAAGTTGATCATGAAAGTAAAATGGCATTTGAGCTTCTCAGATTTACAAGATCACAACTTAAGAAGTAGAAGAGTGTTTGGATACATCCTCCTAGTGATCAAGATGCTGATAATGAAAAAACTTGATGATTAACAAGATGAATATCAAGTTTAGGGGAGGATTGTTGGGAGTTTGAGTCTTCGATAACTTAATGTTGTTGGTTTAAGTTTGTACTACTACTGAAGATTAGAGAAAATCGTCTAAGTCATTAGTGCTGCTAGTGTAATAGTTAGTGCTGCTAGTACAAAGTTAGTGTTGTCAGTTTATTTAGTACTGTTAGTTATATAGTTAGTACTGTTAGTTATAATAGTTAGTACTGTTAAAGTGATATGCATGAGATATATTAGGAATAGATATGCATTGATCACTTAACGCGTTTTGTAAGCCCATTAGAGTTTCCTTGGTGGATAAAAGGAACCCTACGGCATAGATCTAGATATCAAGTTTTCGTATTAGTATTCATAGTTTTCATAGCAATCATAGTAAGTATTCATAGCTATTTTGTAACTCAAAATAGTATTCAATATATTGAAAGTTTAGTAAAGATCTTGTTTTTATTGTTTTATTGTTCTTCTTAGTATTGCAAACTAGATTCCGCATAGTTTGTGATATTCTCAATCTTAGTTTCTACTATAGTTGTCTTGGATCCATCCAATATAACTAAGCTTTAACAATCTAAGTAAGATCTGTCAAGAAGGGATCAACATTTTTTAAATAGATGTATGAGAGCTGAGTGATCGGTGTAGAAAATTGTTTTGGATAATATCAGATAAGGTCGAAATTTGTCGAATGTAAAGACTACAGCCATCAGTTCTTTTTTGGTAACCGTATATTTTTGCTGAACTGCTTTAAGAGTTTTGCTTGCAAAATATATAAGGGGAAAGTATTTTCCATCTTTTTGACCTAAGACTACTCTAACTGCGAAATCACTTGCATAACACATACACTCAAATGGAAGATTCCAGTTTGGGCTCACGATTACAAGAGTACATGTGAGTTTTTCTTTTAATGAATTGAATGCTTTATGACATTCTTCATCGAATTTGAATGGAGTATCCTTTTCAAGCAACTTAGTTAGAGGACGGGCAATTCTTGAGAAGTCTCTAATAAAACGTCGGTAGAAACCGGCATGTCCTAAGAAACTTCTAATGCCTTTGACATTAGTAAGGAGAGGAAGTTTAGAGATTATGTCAATTTTGGCTTTCAACTTCAAGGCCTGCTCTGAACACCTTGTGTCTAAGCACAATTCCTTCTTTAACCATAAAGTGACATTTTTCCCAGTTAAGGACAAGATTTGCATCTTTGCAACGTTGAAGCATTTTATCGAGATTATTTAGGCAATGATCGAAAGAGTTTTCAAAGACAGAGAAGTCGTCCATGAATACTTTGACAGATTCTTCAATCATGTCATGAAAGATAGCCAACATGCATCTTTGGAAAGTAGTTGGAGCATTACATAAGATGAAAGGCATTCGCCTGTAAGCATATGTTCCAAAGGGGCAAGTAAATGTTGTTTTTTCTTGATCCATAAGATCGATTGGAATTTGGAAATATCCGGAAAAACCATCGAGGAAACAGAAGTATTTATTTCCTACGAGTCTTTCTAACATTTGATCAATAAATGGCAAAGAGATATGGTCTTTTGCAGTTCCTTCTGATGACATCAAATATTTAATACTTTTTCATATCAAATTCCCACGTTTATTGCATTGCTTTATACGAATTCGGTACTTAATTCGTTTATATTTCAAATTTCAGGTAATTTGGGCAATGGAACGGAAAAATGTAAGAAATAGCCAAATTTAGTACAAATACTAATTTATTTAGTAGAGGTACTAAAATTAATTGGAAGGCTACTATATTTCTCCAAGAAGCGAATTTGGAGCCAAACGAAGAATAATACCACTACTATATTATTTAGTAGGGGTATTGTATTTTTAAAGACAAATGATATCGATTTTGCAAGATTTTGAAGATATTACGGCGTAACGTCCAGCAAGAGTTACACCGTACACAATCATTAATTACAAAGATATCATGCTGACGAAGATAGAGGGTATTTGAAGAAAATACGGGTTTTGAAGATAGTTGATCTCAAGTGGAGGGATGCCCATGTATATATGTGTATGTATTGTGATTCATTTCATTATATCCTTGTCTTACATAAAAAAAAGAAAAAAATAGAATAAAGAGGATGTAAGCAAAGTGTAGCTGATCATCATAATAAATCAGCTTATATGTCGTATTGTGATAGTATTTCCGCCTTGTCTGGATGGCGATGATTCCGTCTTTATAAACGGGTAGTTCTTATAAACCCGTGACATTTCTATCTCTCTTTTCGGTTATAAGTCTATATGTATAATGAGGGCATTATACATCTCAAGTGGGGGGAAATGAGATAAAAATGAGGTATTTGATGAAATTATGTGCTAATTTGGCCCAAAATTTTAAATTTTTTAGCACATAATTTTTGTTCATTGATGATGAAGGCCGAGTTAATGCGTCTTTCTTGCCTAGTTTATGGAGATTATGAGGCATTACCCTTTATTTCATATGCATTAACTCGTGTATTATAAAGACCCCTTTACTCTTGACCCTTGTTTTTACCTTATGGGATTTGAATGCGACCTGTGACGGGGAGATTGTAGACTTAGGAAACTATTTGTTTTGTGTTTTTCTTTAACACCAATTAAATGTGCACCCATGCCCAATCCCTAACCTTTGGTTTTACTCGAATGAGGGAATTGAATGCAATCATGTATGTCTATTCCACCATTATGGATGTGTATATATGATTTGGCGCCCTTGTTGGTGTAATGCTTTTGATGAAAGATTAGAAGATCCATACCTTATATCATTCCCAAACCCTTAGTTTTACTCGAATGAGGGAATTGAATGCAATCATGTATGTCTATTCCATCGTTATGGATGTGTATATATGATTTGTCGCCCTTGTTGGGGTAAAGCTTTTGGTTGAAATTGTATTAAAAGAATGATTTACCCCGTAAGCCTTTGTGTTGTGTCAACCCATTTGCCTTTTTTAACAGTTGCATCTAGACTCTAGTGGTGGAGATTAGTATCCTTTCCAAGCTTATGATAGAATACTCGCCATGACTAAGCAGTTGAGTGATCACCAAAAATGAAACTCATAGATTAGTAAGAGTATAAGTATGATTTGTTTTTCCTTTTGTGAGGTGCTCGGTTTAGAATTTTCTAGTATGAGTAATTTTTAAATTCATATCTTCCTGATAACAAAGGAGATATCTTTTTGAGAATTATTTAAAAAGTTCTACTTGAGGGCAAGTAGAAGTCAAGTGGGGGGATATTTGATGGAATCAAATATTTAATACTTTTTCATATTAAATTCCCACGTTTATTGCATTGCTTTATATGATTTCGATACTTAATTCGTTTATATTTTGAATTTCAGATAATTTGGGCAATGGAACGAAAAAATGCAAGAAATGGCCAAATTTAGTACCAATACTAATTTGTTTAGTAGAGGTACTAAAATTTATTAGATGGGTTTTATATTTCCCCAGGAAGCGATTTTGGAGCCAAACGAAGAATAGTACCACTACTATATTATTTAGTAGGGGTACTATATTTTTAAAGACAAATGATATCGATTTTGCAAGATTTTAAAGATATTACGACATAACCTTCCGCAGGAGTTACGCCGTAATCAATCATTAATTATGAAGATATCATGCTGATGAAGCATTATGACGTAATTGTCTCGCACGAGTTACGCCATAATCAATTATTATGGAAAATATTATATTGTTGACTAAGGGTTACAGCGTAACCGGTTGATATAATTACGCCGTAACCAATTATAATACTAAACGATGGAATGATGCGTCAGAAGGTTTACGGCGTAACGTGGTCGATGCCGTTACTTCGTAATGATGACTCGGACCAGGGACTAAAGATGCACATGATTTAGAAGTTTCAATAATAAGTTACCAAGTTTCATGAAAGATGAGGGACTAAACTCGCCAAAGTGCCATACTTGTATTATATTATAGATAGTGATGGAAATCATAATTCTAATTCATTCCAGTTCATTCTAATTCATTCTGGTTCGTGGTATTAGCCGACAAGCAAGAAAAGAGAAAAAAGGTGTGCATCACGTATAGGGCAAACCCTTCGGGGTTTGTCATGACGTTCGACTAGGGGATCAGCACTAATTCAGCACAATTTATAATCATACTTTAACTTATTATGGTCAATTTAATTCAATGATTATTTTGATTTAGTGAATCTTGCGGTTTCATTTGTTATTGATATGTTATTAATTATGCTTTATTAGTTATTCTTGGCTTTTAATTATTTAATTATCTTTTTGATTATTAAGTTATGATCTTGTTGTTTTATTGCTTTCTTTATTATTTTATGTAGTGTGTTTAAGTGATCCTTGTGCCATGAGTAAGTATTAAGTCGAGGTTGTGAGGACTCTTGGTGTATCGTGACTCACTACACTAAGTGTTTTCTATTCTCTAATAGAAGGACCAATCTTCATTGGTGGTTCGACCTAGGCCAATTAGGCGATCCATTCACATTAATACCCGGTTAGGAGTGCAAACTAATAAGGAGACCACCAACATAGGATTGAGCGTATCTCATAAGATAAGTGGCTTTAAGATTGCTACAATACATTACACTAGAGATCATAGTAATTAATTGCGTCCATCCTTTCTAGTTTTTCACCACTATACCAATTCCCTTTTCGACAAGCAAGGCTTGCCACCAAACAATCCACAGTAATCTCAAATCTTAAAACAAGCTTTCTTTCCTGATTTCTTAGGTATGTGGAAACGTAGGGGGGTGAATACGTTTCTAATTAAAATCTTAAAACTTTTTGTATCAAATTCCCAAACAATCGTGACTTAATAGGAAAAGTACTAATAATAGTCTGTGAATTTATCGAGTAAACAAGTTGTCACAACAAAATCATCAACATCAAGCAATAATACAAGCATAATTATAAAGTACAGAGATAACGATATGTAAACAAGAAACACTAGTACAAAAAGTGGATTTGGTCACACATGGGCAAAATGGAACGGCCACACATTCACATATTTATGTGACCAAAGGTACCAAAAAAGACACCATTTACTAATTAGTCACACATGAACATTTTTATCGTGTGACCATTAGAACTGTATTGCCACACATACGAACATCATGTGGCTAAAAGTAACTGGAAATATTGTTTGGTCACATATAAATTTCGAACGTGTGACCAATACAAGTAAGCTTGAAGCATTGGTCACGATATACATATAAATAGTGACAAATATTTGTCACACACTTGAACAATGTGACTAAATGCCACATATGGTCACACTAAACGTTTTGTCACACATTATTTTAGTGTAGCCAAATTCCGTTACATATGGTCACGTAACTTAATATGTGTGTCTAAAGTTTAGTTTTTGTTAGCTTGCCAAAAGCTAATATGTTTAGTCACATTTACTTCTAACACTGTAACCAAATGGCATATATGGTCACACTAAATGTTTTGTCACACAATCATAGTATTCATGTGGCCATTTGATGATCAATAGTCACACAAAATACACATTTTTCAATTTAAACACCATATGGTCACACTTATTAACACTTTTGGTCACTTTATGCTTAGTTATATGTGACTAAATACCCAAAACTAACATGCTTTGTGTGACTAAATATTACAAAAGGCCACACTAACATAAAATTCATGTGATTACACAAAATACACATTTCTTTAATTAAACACCATATGGTCACACTTATTAACACTTTTGGTCACTTTATGCTTAGTTGTATGTGACTAAATACTCAAAACAAACATGCTTTGTGTGGCTAAATATTACAAAAGGTCACACAAACTTCAAATTCATGTGGCCATTAGATGATCAATAGTCACACAAAATACACATTTCTTCAATTTAAACATCATATGGTCACACTTATTAACACTTTTGGTCACTTTATGCTTAGTTGTATGTGACTAAATACCCAAAACAAACATGCTTTGTGTGGCTAAATATTACAAAAGGTCACACAAACATCAAATTCACGTGACCATTTGATGATCAATAGTCATACAAAATAGACATTTCGTCACATTAAACACTATATGGTCACACTTATTAATACTTTTGGTCACTTTATGCTTAGTTGTATGTGACTAAATACCCAAAACAAACATGCTTTGTGTGGCTAAATATTACAAAAGGTCACACAAACATCAAATTCATGTGGCCATTTGATGATCAATAGTCACACAAAATAGACATTTCGTCACTTTAAACACTATATGGTCACACTTATTAACACTTTTGGTCACTTTATGCTTAGTTGTATGTGACTAAATACCCAAAAAAAACCAATATATTCATAACAAGAAAATAAAAAAAGGATGTTACACCCCAGCAAGAATCGAACCCGCGACCTCCCTTACAGAAGTCAAGCAGGTTACCATCTTGCCAGAGCAACCTATTCATTAATGTAATGCATTTCCGTTTTAATATAGAAGTTTAAGCTTCATTATTTTTGGCTAGTAGCTTAAAAAATGCTTATAAAAAGGATGTTACACTCCAGCAAGAATCGAACCGGTGACCTCCCTTATGGAAGTCAAGCGGTTTACCATCTTGCCAGAGTAACCTATTCGTTAATGTTATGCATTCCTGTTTAATATAGAAGTTTAAGCTTCATTATTTTTTGCTAGTAGCTTAAAGAGTGCTTATAGAAACTGCTTATTAAACCGTGGCTTTTTCTCCCTCTGCTTATGCAATGTGCAAGCTGCAATAACACACAAACCAGACAATAACATCACAAACCAAACAGACCAATACATCAAATTTCATAAGGTTTTAAAAAGTACATGATTTTCACCATTACATAAGTCACCATAAAGTTTGATTGCTAAACAAAACACAAACAAAAGCTAACATCTAAAACATGTTATAACATGATCAGCTTCCACATGACACCTTTCTTTTCCCCTTTGCCTTATCTGCACAAGTTTTTGATTTCCTGGCTCCCATTTTCTTTTCAATTTCATCCCATGTAGTAACACTTGCTAGTCCCAGCACACATCCTGTGACTGGTACAGGGCTATACATGTTTGGATTGTGTTTCTTGCAAACTGGTACATATTTACCTTTAGACATTGCAGAGTTAGAGTCATCAATGCAATCCTTATCTATGTTTCCCTTGTCTGTGCTTTCCATGTTTGTGCTTTCATTGTTTGTGCATGGAAAGTAGTTCCATTCTAGATATTCCTCAATTGTGTCGCATCTATAAGCATCTAGCAATCCTTGTGTTGATGGCCCATAAAATACTGGAGCACTTGCTTTTTTTGCTACCCATCTCCTGTTATCTGAGTTGTCTGAGCTAATGTCAATTATTTCTGCAAAAGAAAATTAAGTATAAGCAGATAATATCCTAAACAAAACACACATTTGTCAATCAAAATAAGCATATAACATAATATAGAAGATAACATCATTACTTCATTAACCAAATACAAACCATTCTAACATAATAAATTCAGTTACAGGCATATTGTTTTATAGTAGATTAACATCTACTACCATTACATAAGGACCAAAAAACATAACATCATAAAGTAGATTAACATCACTATCCACTTCCAAGCTTCCTCTTCCCTATCTTCTCTTCAACAAAAGTCAGCAAAAGTCATTGTATCTTCATTCCAAAGGTCTTGCCTTTAATAGCATCCCTGGTTCACTTGGATTTTCGTATCACAACACCTCCACGGTCCTTTCAATAGTAGTCATCTCGTGATTCATTAGCCAAGTCACGTTGATCTACAAGAGGCAATAAGTTATCATTGCGATGGTGAATGACGGTACTAAATTCCTCATCGACTTCGTCATACATATCTTTGTAATTCTTGGGAGGTGTCTTAAAGACAATAGACAATTTTTTATCTACCGGGTCTTTCACATAAAACACTTGTAGTGCTTGTGAGCCTAATACGACGGGATCAACCCTTGTGGCCTAAATTATTAGGTCGACCAATGTTATATATAAATGTTATTTTTACAAAAGTTTATCGCGTTTCACACCACCAGATTTGTGATTAACCCAATCATATTTGAAAAGAGGAATTTGTAATCTAGTACCCATATCTAGTGTAAAACACCCTAATAGTATGCTTGTCTTGTGGTTGCAACTTCTTTAGATATTTGCAGATCGATTGCCTCAACACTAACCCCACTAATTTTTGTAATTTGCCATCATGGACATTTCGTAGAATGGTATCCCATTGATGTTATATGCATCGTTATTTCCCCTACTGTGATGCGTAGTCATATGATATCCACCTTTACCGTTTTGATACATTCTTTGTCGATCGCCAAACTCTCTTCCACTGAATTTCATTACACGTATATATTAGCTTCAAATTTAAGGAACAACAAACAAACAATTATAAATAACATACGATTAATTACCTCTTCACGTAACCACTTAGCAAAAGATTTACTGTGCTTATTTTCTAGAAATGCTATTCGTTTACCCGGGTTTTCTGTTTTCAAAACTTGCTTGTGTCGCCTGAAACAATGTCTTTGATTATTATATTTTATAGAATATTTTAACTCGAAATAGCATGTGTTAGCAATACTTACTCGATATATGGTGCAATTTCTTTGTATTCTGTATTAATACCAAATGGCTTTCTGAAAAGAGTTCGCCTAAACCTTCTCTTTGATTTGCTCGGCCGGACAATGGCTTTCCTTCCTCGATTATTTAAAGTTTCATGTTTAAGAGGTAGGATACCAATAGTTTCCATGGAATTATGATATTCTCTAAAAAACTCTATTGTTTCTTCCGCAATAGTCTCCTCAGCAATGCATCCCTCTAGTTTATTTCTATTTCGCACGTGTCCTTTAATAACCTTCATACATCTTTCGAAGGGATACATCCACCGAAAGCATATGGGACCACATAATTTTACCTCCCTAGTTAGGTGCACAATCAAATGTATCATAATATCAAAAAATGATGGAGGAAAGAACTTCTCGAGTAGGCACAGTGTCACTACCAGTTCTGCTTGCATCTTATCTAGTTCTTTCAATATGATTTCTTTGCTACATATCGATTTAAAGAAAAAGCAAAACCTGATAATAGCATATCGTGTGGGTGGGTGCATGATTGAACATATTGCAATGGGCAAAAACTCTTGCATTAGCATGTGATAGTCATGCGATTTAAGGCCAATGAGCTTCATATCCTTTAGGTTAACCAAACTAGAGAAATTTGAACAATAACCTTCTGGTACCTTGATGTTGTGTAACGTTTCACAAAAGATGTCTTTTTCAGCATTCGTTAATGTGTAACATGTTAGAGGTAGTGTTGTTTTGTCTTCATATTGCATAGCAAACAACTCTGGTTTTACCCCCAACTCAGCCAGATCCAATCGAGCATTCAATCCATCTTTCGTCTTTCCCGGAACATGTAGCAAAGTTCCGACTATACTCTCAGCAACATTCTTTTCTACATGCATAAACTCAATACAATGTGGAACATGATTATGCCTCCAATACTTAAGTTTTCGATACCCTCTGCCTCTCGTATCTTCTTGGTTTTCTGATGCATTATTGTTTGTTCGTTTTCCTATTCCCGACTTATTTTTAATATGTTTTACCTCGTTGTATATTTGTTCCCCGGTCATTAGAATTGGAGCTTGGAGAAATTCTTGTTGTCCATCAAATGCCTTCTTTTGCTTTCTGAACCGATGGTTATATGGTAGATATCGTCTGTGACCAACATAACTTTGCTTGGATGAGGCAGAAAGTCTAACACAGTTTGTATCTTTCCAACATACTACACAACCTTTGATCTATTGTACGAGCAGCACATAATGTACCAAGTTGCAGGGTAATCATTATTTTCCAAATTTACACAGTGGCACGTAGAATTAAAAGTTATCTTTTGTGGTAAGTATCATACGTACTCAACCCTTTCTCGAATAAGGCATGTAGATTGGTAATTAGCATGGGTTATAGGTTATGTGCATTGAGTTGTAGTGGCTTATATTGTAATGGAACCCATGCACGACCGATGATTGTGGCTAATTCATATGGGTTGTCGATCATGGGTCATGTGCGTTAGGAATATCACTGTGTCACATTCTTAAATGGGTATTTGACATATATGGGTCATATGCTAGGGTTGTTGTGGTCTAGTAGTGTCAATGTATTGAACTTCATGATGGTAACAATTGGTATTAACATGGTATCATGGGTCATGTTGCATTGGGTTGTAGTGGCTTCATATTTAAATGCGAATCCCATGCAATGACCGGTGATAATGGCTAATTCATTGGGTCCATTGGGTCATGTGATGGTGGATATCACTAGTCACATTCATTAATGGGTATTTGACATCATATGGGTTATATACATTGGGTTGTAGTTGCTTAGAGTGTCATGTTACGACACATCCATGACTGTTGAAAATGGGTAATTAACAATAGGGTTATGTGTATTAGGTTGAAATGGCTTATATTGTAATGGAACCCAAGCATAACCGTTGATTGTGGCTAATTCATATGGGTCATGGGTCATGTCCATTAGGATATCACTAGTCACATTCATTAATGGGTATTTGACATCATATGGGTCATATTAGGGGTGTTCATGGGGCAGTTCGGTTCGGTATGTTGGTAACAGATTTCTAAATTTTCTAAATTTTAAATTTTTTAAATTTTGTATTAGATAGATGTTTTGGTAGAATTAATTGGTATTATGACTATATGGATGAGTATAACATGTAAGATTACCACTTTTTAATATGTTAATTGTCATTAAATTTTATTTTTTAAAATAAATATAAATTGTTAATAAACATATAGTCACACATTTCTTTTTATTGATAAAAGGTTACAAAAATAATTGAGCGCCAAATTTAAATAATCAACGTCAAATTATCAATAATTCAAAAATTTTAACTTTTAAAATCACATATGAATATGGATGGTTTATTTTTCTAATTTCAGCAAAAATTTTAACTTTTAAAAATTTAAAAATTTGGAGCCAAATTGCAGCCAAAAATTTTAAAATCACATATGAATATGGACGGTTTATTTTCCTAATTTCAGCAAAAACACTTTTTCATCTCTCTAAAAAGAGCTGCACCCACACAAGAACAATAACATCTCTTTTTACATTTTAATTTACCATTCTTACTTATTTTCTTTTACACATTGTGCTGAGAATCATGGAAACTAATGCCATTGATAATTAGGTCCAATTTGGTTATTTATGAAATGAAAATGAAAATGAGATTGAAAGATTTAGGATCATGGGAATCAAAGGGAGTATACTGAGGATGCGATGAGGTGATGAAAACAACCATTCAATGGTTATGCTAAGAGGGGCATAACCAGGTTATGCAAGATTCGCAGGGAATATGGAAAACCCGGTGGAGTAAAGCTCAGTGTAACTTTCGATGCATTGAATAGGATATCAGGAAAACACAGAGCATTGTTTTTTACTTTTTTAGGAGACATGGTTCGTGAGCATATAGGTTTGAAATCTAGTCTGAAGAAGGTGGGTCAGAAAGCAAGAAATAAAACTATTCGGAAGAAAGTCACGGGATACACATATTACAATTTTGACCCAATAAACATAAGTTTATCTCTGCATTTACATTATGTGCAACTAATTAATTCACAACATTGTGTTAATCTTTGCAGCGATACATTGATGTTGACTTGATGGTCACAAAGTTGGTAATGAATCGTCTTGGTCAACTTTTAAGGAATTTTAGAAGGAAACTGAGACAAACATACATATTGCCCAACCAAGATACACCTTCAAAGCTATATGAAGTCCCGACGAAGATTCCTGCAATGTTAAAGCCGAAGATTGGGTCAATTTTGTAAACTACACGGCCACCGAGGAATACAAGGTTTTAATTAGTCATTTTTATTTAAGTCCATATATCTTTCATAACTTTGTGTTTCCATATATATTAGTTTTATACTAGCAGCATTACTACATCTAAACGCCTTATGATTTTGTGTTGAAAGGTGAAATAATAGCTAATAGTAAAAGGGCGCGGTCTAAGTAGTGTTTTCGTCTGCATACAATGGGCGAGGTGGTACGCACATGTGAAAGTGAAAAATGGTTAAGATTTAACTCTTTCACATTTGCATTGCATAGCATCATCTCGTTTATATCGGTTTAACTTAAAGGTGTTGTATTTGATGTATATAAGATTGAAAAAAAAGAAATTGAAAAGATGAGGAAATACACCCTTGGTAACCTGTGGTTGACAAGGAAGGGTAAAACAAAGATGGGAATATCAAGATGATGAGATTAGATCAGTAGGGATAAACTTGTAAGTTTGTCTGCAATTTTTTTTATTATGTTCATTTTTGTATAATAACCTATTTCCATATTTGTGTTAGAAAGAAACTACGGAAAAGGGGATCAAAGAAGGGAACCTTGAGTAGATCAAGGAACTGATGCCATGGACACTTGTATTAGGTAAGGAAAAGGGGAGGTTATGCAAGAGGAGTGGAAGTGGAGTGGACATACCAGATGTATTTTGATTCTTCACACGAAGCAAACAAGCAGCTGATGAAAGAATTTTGTTACTAGATCGTCACTTGGATGCTGGAGAAGTGAAGTGAAGAGAAAGAACTATTAATCAAGAGTATGTCCAGCAAGATGTCACAGACAGAGGGAATGATGACTAAACTAAAAAATTAGTTGGCTGTATAAGGGGGGCAGTTGCAGTCAACGCCAACTCAATTGACACCACTAGATGTAAGACATTTTTTATGTTGTTAACAATTTCATTTTCTAATTTACTCTAATTACGCTCCACAGCTTGATCTATAGATAGCAGGTAATTGACCTCATACTAGGACTCTTTATACACCAAGGAGACCTCATGGGCTTAAAATAAGTTTAAATCCAATTTATTTTTCCTACATATAATTCATACCTATCTCAAGACAGGAAGTAATAACACAAACGTATAGCTTATATCTTTAGTTTAACTCACGAGCACATTTTATATACTAACATTTGCAATATCACTAGATAGTTCTAACATTTGTAACTAGCCGCCACTAATGATTGCCATATTTTCTTTAGTTTTAACTAGCGTCCTTCACCCACTAACAGTAGCAGTACTAAGAATCCTTTTAATCCCAACACATTTCTTAATTTATATGCAGGTGTCCTCCGTGGAAATTCATCCAATAAAATGCAGTGTGATGAGGAGGGGGCACAACTCGTTCTTGGATGTTATCAGAAGCATGGGAGCATCGGAAGGAAATGCAAAAAGGGTGAGTAACTTAATACAAACCCCCCCCCCTGTGATTTTTAATTCTCATACATGTCTTATAATTTACAGTTGTTTTATGCATACAGGAAACTGTTAAATTTGTGGGAGCTAAGAACGACACGGGACTAGATCACATCGAAAGGATTCTTCAAGTCAAGATTCACAATTCCAAAAGAAATTGTGTCAGTACTACACAAGTTATGTATTTCAACATGTTTTCAACTATCTTTTGTTATTAATTTCAGATAACCATACATGCAACAAAATAATTTTTTAAAGAATAAAGTGCAAACTATGGCATTTAAAGAAAACTACTATTATTCCTGAGGGTACCGTATACAAGAGTGATGGGAAAATAATGCTTCATAACAAAGCACTCCCAAAGGATTGCTACAAAGTGTCGATTGATAAATCTCTAGTGGATGCAGCATTTATACCGGATGTAGGAAGTAACGGTTGCACAATAGTTTTGGATGCAGTAGGTGGTTTTGTTGCATGGGCCAAAGATCAAGTTGTTTTTTATCCAATGGTCTACATGTGTTTATGAACCTATATCTTATAATTCTTCATATTTAATCTTAACGTTATTTATACACGCGCCTTTGTTTCCTGTAGGCAACACCACCAAGTACCATACAAATGATAACTGTTGAGAACAAAAATACACCTAAAGTACCAACGAAGCGCAAAACCTTCTACGTCTCTAGTGATGCCATGCAAAAGGAAGCTAATAAGAAGAAGAGTCAGAAGGTCTTAATTTATTGAGAAGTTTAAGTTATATCGACTTTACATTTTATATTGGTTCTGTTATATACATTCCTGTTTTTTTGTATTTGAATTTATTTTGATAATATATTTGTTTTTGTTTTGATAATATATGATTTCGTATTGTGACTAAAGATGCATGTTGGGTCACACTTAGTACACTTTTTGGTCATTGTTTGCTTAATTCTTTGTTGCTAAATATTACAAAGGTCCCACAAACATAAAATTCAATCGTGGCCATTGGATGATTAATAGTACACAAAATACATAATTTCTATCACTTTATAACCACCAAATGATCACACTATTAAACACTTTTAGTCACTTTATGCTTAATTGTATGTGACTAAAACCAAAACAAACATGCTTTATGTGACTAAATGTTACAAAAGGCCACACAAACATGAAATTTATGTGCCATTGGATGATTAATAGTCACACAATATACAAATTTATCACATTAAACAAATATGGCTCACATTCATTAAAATTTTGGTCACCTTTATGCTTAACTTGTATGTTTACTAACTACACCAAAAAAATGTTTTGTGTGACTAAATATTACTAATGGCCACACAAACATTAATTCATGTGGCAATTGGAATGCTCTACTCAGGTCAAACAAAAAAATAACATTTCTTATAAGTAACATCAAATCGGTTACACCGTTAATTAAACACTTTTTGGCTGTATTTTAATGCTCAATTATATGTATGAATCGGCTCAACATTCAACATCTAACTCAAGATCTGTTGACCGGTCCAACATATGATCTCATTAAAGGCACGTGCAAGAGTGTTGTGGAGTTAGAATACCATCTGGAAGAAGTATTCAAAGCTACCAATGATCAGTTAGATTGGCATAATCCTGAAGGAAGACCGTATCCCCATGATCTTAGCAAGCCACTTCCTTTAATTCCGGATGCACGAGGTCGTCAAATCATCCCTTATGATCACTTCATCAACAATGATCTCGAATATCTAAAAGGAGGAAGCTCAAGTCGCAAATATACAACTTCAATCACCAAGACAAAGGCTGCTGATTACGGTCATGTTAAATGGATTGAAGACAAGATTCCTAGAAGTACATGGAGTGAGGTACAAGTTGTCTATGACAAGCATGCCTACTGGGGAACATATCACTGGGGTCTAAAACGTCAAAGATTCTATGGATATGATACCAACTTGGAAACTTCTGAAGACGTATATTCCAAACACAGGTTTATTGCTGTTACAAGTCTCAATATCATGGAGTTCTTTGGTTACAAACATTTGGAAGAGATCACAGTTCGAAGACAAGATGATGTGCTCTACAAGTTTTGAGAATGCGACTTCAAAAGACTTCGTCGCGAAGATATTAAAGATACGTTACTTCTTCTTGTTCAAGGTAAGTTGACCAATGATACGCCCAAGCACACTCTATATATATAAGTATATTAGGATGTAAACAATTATAGTATAGTAAGTATTTTCTGTTGGGTTTGAGAAACAAACTTTTAACCAAAGTAGTCTCAAAAACCTCCTGGGTCGTTTTCCCTCGACGAAGTGCGAATTGAAAATCGGTTAAGCCCGTGATCGCGTGATTTGATGGAATTAACCCTGCGAGGTGAAAGTGAAATATGGAGGGAAAGGGTGTAAACGATAAACAGTGAATTTGATTTGGGGATGTTGACCCTATGTTGACCCATATGTATAAAAAAATGTTGGGCTCGGTTATAAAGGAAACGGGCCAAGGGTTTTGGGCTTTTGGTTTTTATTTGTTTACTTAACGATCGTTAATCCAAAAGTATTGAAGGACTAATGATGTAATTGGATTAGGGACTTTTGGTGAAAAAGGTTTAACATTAAGGGTCCTTTTGGTAATTTCAAGGTTTTGTCTTCACATAAATTGACCAAGGTTGACTTTGGTTGACTTTGGTTGACTTTTATTGACCTTTATTGACCCTAGCTTGATAAATTCCTGGCTCTTGTGTACTCTTTCTATCTCGTGTTCATTTTTGTCTGGATTTTGGCTCTTTTCTTATGATTTTTGCAATATCCGTACCTATACATCACAAAAGACAAAACACACAATATACAAGCATAATATGTTCAATTTTCATCTTTTTAGGGTCATTTTTGGTGTAAAATGGATATGTGATTTCTCACATATCAAAATTCCCCAAACTAAGTGATTGTCGTATTCTCACGTAATATTATATGCTCTAAAACCAAATACTTTAAAACTTCCCCAAACTAATCTTTTGAAAAGTAGTAAAGTCTTTAGCGGGGAGAGATAAGAAATCACAACACTAGTACAAAAACTGGTTTTGGTCACACATGGGCAAAATGGAACGGCCACACATTCACATATTTATGTGACCAAAGGTACCAAAAAAGACACCATTTACTAATTAGTCACACATGAACATTTTTATCGTGTGACCATTAGAACCGTATTGCCACACATTCAAACATCATGTGGCTAAAAGTAACTGGTAATATTGTTTGGTCACATATGAATTTGGAACGTGTGACCAATACAAGTAAGCTTGAAGCATTAGTCACGATATACATATAAATAGTGACAAATATTTGTCACACACTTGAACAATGTGACTAAATGGCATATATGGTCACACTAAACGTTTTGTCACACATTATTTAAGTGTAGCCAAAATCCATTACATATGGTCACGTAACTTAATATGTGTGTCTAAAGTTTATTTTCTGTTAGCTTGCCAAAAGCTAATGTGTTTAGTCACATTTACTTCTAACACTGTGACCAAATGCCATATATGGTCACACTAAATGTTTTGTCACACAAACATAAAATTCATGTGGCCATTGGATGATCAATAGTCACACAAAATACACATTTTCTTCACTTTAAACACTATATGGTCACACTTATTAACACTTTTGGTCACTTTATGCTTAGTTGTATGTGACTAAATACCCAAAACAAACATGCTTTATGTGGCTAAATATTACAAAAGGTCACACAAACATCAAATTCATGTGGCCATTGGATAATCAATAGTCACACAAATTACACATTTCTTTAATTTAAACACCATATGGTCACACTTATTAACACTTTTGGTCACTTTATGGTTAGTTGTATGTGACTAAATACCCAAAACAAACATGCTTTGTGTGGCTAAATATTACAAAAGGTCACACAAACATCAAATTCATGTGACCATTAAATAATCAATAGTCACACAAAATACACATTTATTCAATTTAAACACCATATGGTCACACTTATTAACACTTTTGGTTACTTTATGCTTAGTTGTATGTGACTAAATACCCAAAACAAACATGCTTTGTGTGGCTAAATATTACAAAAGGTCACAGAAACATCAAATTCATGTGGCCATTAGATAATCAATAGTCACACAAATTACACATTTCTTCAATTTAAACACCATATGGTCACACTTTTTGTCACTTTATGCTTAGTTGTATGTGACTAAATACCCAAAAAAAACCAATATATTCATAACAAGAAAATAAAAAAGGATGTTACACCCCAGCAAGAATCGAACCCGCGACCTCCCTTACAGAAGTCAAGTGGGTTACCATCTTGCCAGAGCAACCTATACGTTAATTGAATGCATTTCCGTTTTAATATAGAAGTTTAAGTTTCATTGTTGTTGGCTAGTAGCTAAAAAATGCTTATAAAAAAGGATGTTACACCCCAGCAGGAATCGAACCCGTGACCTCCCTTACCGAAGTCAAGCGGGTTACCATCTTGCCAGAGTAACCTATTCGTTAATGTTATGCATTTCCTGTTTAATATAGAAGTTTAAGCTTCATTGTTTGTCTAGTAGCTTAAAGAGTGCTTATAGAAACTACTTATTAAACCGTGGCTTTTTCTCCCTCTGCTTATTTTCAGGTTGTTTCACTTTTAATAAGGTTTTAATAAGTACTAGCTAGCATTTTTAACTTAGCTTAGCAGTATTAAGTTTATCCTAGCAGTATTAAGTACTTTAACAAGTTCTAAACATCATAACTAACACCTGAACTTTAATAAACATCATAACTTTCATTATTTAGGATTATCCAGCAAAACTTCTATACATCCCATAACCTTAATTCACAGACACAAACTGAACATTATTAACACTAAACAATCCTTACATCTAACCCACAAAACAAAAGAAGCCAACCCCTTTCTTGACCATAAGAGCATGCTTTATATCTAACACTAAACAACCCTTACTTCTTTAGCTGGTTCTTTATATCTGTTGTTTGATGAATTTAATAAGCTCTAGTGCCATAGTACTGTCATATTCACTTTCTAATTTCAACTCCAACATCTGTAACTATACTTTCTTCATTAAAGGGTACTTCTTCTCAACTAGCATGTGAATGACCATTTCAGTGTCAGTCTTCAGAGTATGAACACCAGTTGATTTATGTAACTTCCAGCTCATAATATTCCACTTCTCTTGAGATTTCCAGAAATCATCTTCTTCATTTGGATGGAACATTGTTGTCAAATCTCCCCAAAGTATTAAATCAAATCCTTTAGGTATCTCATCTTGATATTTATCAATCACTAGCTGGTATAGAGCAGACAAATCATCTCTGTCAAAAATAGATAAGACTCTGAACAATACACTAAAGTACCTTTTGCTTCCATTTAATCTGGTGACTACATTCATATTGATCTCCTCTGGAACCTCAACTTCATCATGTAATGGTTTCGGTCCATAATATTCAGAGTTCCATGCAATGATTGGAGACCTTTGATCAAGTATCTCATAGTCCACTTCCTTATGCTCATCAAAAGCAATGATCAAAAACAGACTCAACTCCTCTTTTTCTTTCTCATACTCTTCATCCTCCTTAGCAGTTGATTGACCCAACTTCCTCTTCCTAGCCATTGATTTCTGTCTCCCTGACTTCTTGATTGGCTGCTCAATCTCCTCCTGCTTAGGAGCTGTTGGTTCCTTTACTGGCTCCTCTGTAACTGGAACCTCCTTAACTTCAGTAGTCTTTTGTTTCTTGGAAGTATCAGACTGAAGTTCTGGTCCAGGCCTTTTCACTCTTTCTTCAGCTCCCATAGGTACAAAGTTTGCTATACTTCTGACCAACCTCTCATATTTTGCCTTGATCTCTTCATCAGATAACTTCTTCAATTGTGCAAAAGTCCATGATCCTTGATGCTTCAGATAGGTGGACATGTAGGTTCTTTGTTGAGTTTGTGTCATAGGCCTGTTTCTCCTTGCCTGAGCTCTCTGTTCAGCAAAGAACTTCTTTCTCTGATTTAGTAAGTTCACCATCCTTGTTGCAAAGTCTTCTCCAGACTCATTTTCTCCTAGAAGAATCTTGGACAATTCTGCATTTGACTCAACGTTAGCCCTAATGATGTCATAATCTTCCTCAGTGTAATACTTAGCTGATTCTAGCACTTCATCTTGTCTTTTATTTTGTTGCTTAGTCATTTCTTGCTCCTCTTGGATTCTTGGAGCCAACAAATGATCTAAATGTATTTGTTCTGCATGATCTGCTTCTTGTTCAGCTTGTAATCGCATGGCTTCCTCCAATCCAGCTCTTTTATCATCTAGCTAATTTTGAGTTTTCTTTGGAGGGGGGACATCTTCTTCAACCATTGGAGCTTTGCCTTCTCTTTGTTCCTTAGCAGATTCATCTTTAAAAACAATTGATTTTTCCTTTGATGTCTCACTCATCTGCACAAGAGTAGCTGCAACTGTAACCTCGTCATCTTTAAGAAGTGTTGTTGTTGTTGTTGGAGGTGTTTTTGGTTCAGCAGTACTAACAGATACACCAGCATTAACTACTTGTGCAACATCAATAACTACTTGCTTTGCATCTCCTTCAACATGTGTTATACCTTCATCCCTAACAACATCAAACCCATCATCAAAGTCATCTTCTTCTGATATTAACCTTGCATTCAAATTCCTCCCATGTTTGGATGCATCCTCCTTATCTAAACTTCTTCTTTTAGAAGTACTAATCTTGAAGAGTTTTAACCCTTGAGTTCTTGATGTTTTCCAACCTATTAAAAACCATAAAAATTCAAAAATAGAAAATACCAAAAATATTTTTCAAGACATGTCTTTTGTAAATCGATAACATTTACGGACCTAGAAATGTCATTCAATAATGACACGGGTCTTTAAATAAAGTTCGAGCGGAAGTTCAAACTGTTTTTTAAACTTGTTTCATGGCTTGCAGTTATTTCAGTTTGTAGCCGCTTTTCAATTGAGGTATGATGTCGCAAAAAGACAACTGTTCCTAAAACGGGTAATTACATTTTTTTCCCGGGCAACGGCTTACTTAATTCCGTGCTAAAGGATTAAAGTACGCTTTTAGTGAGTTTTTTTTCTTTCAGAGAAGTCTTCTTTTTATAACCAAATAATTTTCTTCTTAATTGATTCTTCAAAAATTATTTGTGTTAATCACAGTGGAAAAGTGTCATTGGAAATTAATCAATCCAGGCTTTCAAAATAAACTTTTCAACTCAAACTACGACTACAGCTCTTTAGTTAAAAAACGGGTCATTGTTTGAGGGGGAGTGATTTCAAGTTGATTTAATCAAAACGGGGTTATTAAATTAAGGGGAGTTAATTAATTTTAACTCTAACGGTTGAAACTGCCAAAAGTTAGAAAAGTTTAGGGATCATTTATGTGCAATATGTCTAATTATTTCCTGCTTTATTAAACTTCAAGGTATAAAAATGAATTTCCTTAAATCCTTTACCTTAGAAAACCTGTAAGCCGAAAAAAATAAAGGTAGAAACCTCAAGGACTAAAAATGCCAAATCCCAAACTAGGAGTATAAATAGGTAGCGATTTGGGATGGTTGGTCAAACCCTTTTAGATCCAGTCAAACTCAAATTCACATTCTCTCTCTCCTCGTAAACCGCCACCTAAAACGATTTCTTTGATTCTCGATTTCCTATGGATTTTTTGCTAAGGTAACTCTTAAACTTCGTTCAATACATTTAGATGATGCCTTAGGTGAAAGGGATCAATCAATACACATTTAAATGGCTTCAATCACTAGGTTTTTTTTTTTTTTTGGTCCTTATTTTTTTAATCGAATCTTTAAATGTTTTGATATTGTTATTTGGTGTTTGAGAATAGATGCGCATAGGAGTGTTTAACACTCGATCATCTCTAGGTTAGGATCAATCAAACACATTTTGATGCGTCCTTTTGGGTTGAGTACACTGTCTTGCCATATGACCTTCTCCTTGATAGTTATAACACTTCACAACTCTTGGTTGACTTGCTACAACATTTCCCTTTGAAGTTGTAGCAATTCCTTTGTTTCCTGTACCAGCATAACTCTGATTTTGTCTTCCTTAAACTTGTTGAACGGTGGCTCTACCATCTTGAATGGTTGCTTGATTTCTAGGATTAGATGATGTTCTGAGTTGATTGTTTGATGGTAGAAACCTTGATGCAACAACAGGCATAAATGCCATTGCTTTGTTAATGCATTCAATCAGATCTTCTCCTTGCTAAAACATAGGCACAACAAGACTAGAGACCAATAAGGGAAATTCAGCTTTAGATTGTGTCGGTAACCCTTAATCACTTCACTTCATTACTTGTTGCTCGAATACAAGAAGAAAAGAGAAGGAAAATAGAAGAAGTTTAGAGAGAGAAATAAGAGAGAGAAAATGGTTAAATTACTTGCAAAACAAAATATTTACCAAATGAACCAACACCATTTTCCATAGTGGAAAATGGTATATATACCCTACACAACTACATGGGGCGTGTGGGCTTTTACTTGGGCCGGGCTCGGGATTGACTTGGGCTTTAGCCCGATACACATACAATATTAGCTTACATTTACGAGCCCGTTTACCCTTCTAGCCTATTACAACGTATAATTAATTAAGTGACCGAGACCTAATATAATGAACGAACTTCCTTGTTCGACTCAATATTTTAGAGGCTAACAATCTCCCCGAAGTGAGTTTATTGTGACACTCCTTCATGAGATCAATGATATTGCTTTTGTCGTTAAGCTCTTGTGATCTTTGTCTCTTTCTACGTTGTAGGCTTGTTCCTTCATGCTTTGTGATCTTTGATCTTGAGCCTTTGTCATTGTCTTTCAACTTCATCTTTATGTCCGAGATCTTTAAATCTTTATCGTTCCGTCTTGATCGTCTTTGCCATCTCGCGATCTTGTGTCTTGACTAACATACTCATACTTTGCATCATCTTAAAAGCTTGCTAACAATCTCCCTTGATAGACTTGATATCTTTGAAGGAAGATTTTGTATATCAGAGTTTGTGCGGAAGTCTTTGTCTTTAATTCTTGAGCTTTCATGATTTTTGAATCTTGATGCTTATAGAATGTCTTTGTAGTTTTAGCATGAGCATGTGGTAATGAATCTGACTTCAGTTGGAATGAGGTATCACCATCTCCATCTTTATGTATCTTGAAATAAAACAGTTAGCAATAAAGCGGGTGGACGAATATGGCTTTGTCATTCATCCGGATTTGGTCAGATTAACCTCCGATTCCGTAGGACCGTTTTACAATATAAATAATGTACCTGTGATCAGGTAGATTCAAAGAATCTCCTTGACAGGGTTTCCGACTCAAAGTGTAGGGTCTTCTAACACAGATGTATTAGATTTGCCATGCTTGCTAGTTCTCATTATCGGAGCGTCTCAAAGTAGACAACACGGTAAGAGTGAATCAGATAGTTACTATCTTTCTGATTATGTCATCAATTCATTTACTGGACCTTAATCGATATCTAGTTGACACAAGCTTGATTCATATAGAATCTCGCAAGTCACCTACCGCAGTGCTGTTTGATGATGACACTAGAAGGATTTCCATTTGTCATTGTGAATACTAAAGAGTATCACTCTGAATGTTCTGGCAAAATCACATGAATAATGCATAGGACTCTTGTTAACAGCTTGTGAACTTAATGATGTTCGACAAGTGTTAGTCATGGAATGTGTCCTAATG
>BQNB010047590.1:0-43025 GCA_026074375.1 Tanacetum coccineum | reverse complement strand
TCTGCTTGCAGTTATGTACATTAGTGATCCAATCATACCTCTAGACTGAGTATCATTTACAGCTTTGCCATTGAGATCAGGTCCTAACTAATTAGGGGGTACCATTGAAGTTTTCATTGATGAGCCATTTATGTCATATTTTTTCAGTAGATCCTTGACATATTTTTCTTGATTAATTAAAATACCTCTTTCAGATTGTTTAATCTGAAATCCAAGGAAATAGGTGAGGACACCCATCATTCTCATTGTATATATTTGAGTCATTAGTTTAGCAAACTGTTTGTATAATTTTGTGCTGGTGGACCCAAAGATAATGTCATCAACATAGATTTGAACCAAAATCACACCAGTTTGAGTTTTGTAGACAAACAGAGTTTTATAGACAAACAAAGTGTTTTCTATCTTACCTCTTACAAACTTGTGTTTAGTGAGAAAGGTTAAGAGTGTTTCATACCATGCTCTTGAAGCTTGTTTAAGTCCATAAAAGGCTTTGTCCAGTTTGCATACATGGTTAGGGAACTCACTGCTCTCAAAACCTGGAGGTTGTTTGACATAAACTTCTTCTTTTAGTTTACCATTAAGGAATGCACTTTTGACATCCATTTAATAAACTATGAAGTTCATGTAAGTGGCAAAGGCAAAAAAGATCCTAATTGCTTCAAGTCTTGCAACAGGAGCAAAGGTTTCATCATAGTCTATGCCTTCTTGCTGATTGTAGCCTTGAGCTACAAGTCTTGCCTTGTTTTTGATGACAATTCCAGTTTCATCCCTTTTGTTCCTGAATACCTAATTTTGAGCTAATTATGGTTTTACCATATGGTGCAGGAACTAATTTCCAGACTTTGTTTTTGGCAAATTGGTTTAGTTCATCTTGCATGGCATCAACCCATCCAAGATGCTTGATTGCTTTAGAGACCTTTTTAGGTTCTTTTTCTGATAGAAAATATATAAAGAGACATTCATGAGCTGAAGCAGCACTAAGTTCTTTAGCCATGGCTCTAGTGAGCATTCCAGCTCCTAGATTACCTATGATGTTAACCAGCTTAATATTTTTATCCTAAGACCATCTGTCTTGAGGAACTAGAGAGGCCATTGATGGGATGGATGATGAAGGAATAGTTGGGATTGGAATTATATTTGGAACTGAATTATCCTCAATTAGAGAGGTTGGTTTAGGATTCTGAACATCTTCAATGTTGCTGAGGTTATCAATGATGGGATCATCATTGTTGTGATTTGAGTGGTCAGACTGATTATCATTAAAGATTTCATCAATTTGAGCATGATGATCATTTTGATCATTGTGATCATTTAGATCAGTTTGATCATTTTGATCAGATGAAACTTTAGTTTCAAGGACAACTAGTTCAAGTCTTTCATAGGGTTCTATAGAGGATACATTGTTTATATTTGTTTAACACCTTTGAGAAGGTTCATAAGGATGAAGATACTCATCAGGTGGGTATCTTTTAGATTCAGCAATGTTGATGGTGTCTACTGATGGGTTTATGAATTTGAAATCATCAATGCTTTCATTAAATGTGATGTGATAGGTTTCTTCAGTTTTGTTGTCTTATTGTGTTGAAGACTCTAAAGGCTTTGGAAACAAGTGAGTATCCAAGGAAATAACCATCATAAGCTTTTTCATCAAACTTTCCTAAATTGTCTTTATGATTATGGATGTAAACTGGACATCCAAAAACATAAAGGAAGTCAATGTTTAGAATCCTCCCACAAAAGATTTCATAAGGAGTTTTAAGATGTCTCTTAACAATAGTTGACCTATTTTTGAGTGTAGCATGCAGTGGCTACAACTTTAATCCAGTACTATTTTGAAAAGATAGATTCGGAAAGCATTGTTCTTGCAGCTTCTATAAGAGTTATGTTTTTCCTTTGAAAAACACCATTTTGTTTACGTGTGTATGGAGAGGAAAAGTTTTGATAAATCCCATTTCCATCACAAAAGTAGACAAGAATGCTATTCCTGAATTCAGTACCATTGTTAGTTCTGAGTTATTTGACTTTGATGTCATTTTGATTTTCAACTCTTTTGATGAAGGACATGATGATTTTAGGAGTTTGACTTTTCTTATTCAGGAAGTATACCCAGGTGTGCCTTGAGTACTCATCAACGATGACAAGGGTATACTTTTCATGGTTAATGGACCTAGGAGTTATAGGTCCAAATAAATCCATGTAAAGAAGATGAAGACATTTCTTGATAGAACATGTTTATTTTGTTTTGAAGTTGGCTCTATGATGCTTTCCCTTTTCACATGATGAACATGGTTTGTCCTTGAATATACTAGTGAGGGAAGACCAATAACAAGATTTTTTTACCACTTTATTGATTGTTTTGAAGTTTAGATGAGCAAGTTTTTTGTGCTAAAGCCAGCTGAGATTTTCAGTAGCTTTGGCAAAGAAAAAAAATTCTTGTTCAGAGGAGATCATGTACAAAACACAAACATCTCATACTCTTGGAGAAATCATAACAATTTCTTTGTTAGGGTAAAAGATTGTTCCTCTTTTCTCATTAAACTAAACAATATATTTAGCATCACACAATTGACTGATGCTAACTAGATTGTATTTAAGTCCATTTACAAAAGCTACTTATGTGAAAACTATACCATTACATTTTATAGAACCATAACCTTTAGTGGTGCATGTAGAGTCATCTCCAAACACTACCTTAAGTCCTGGCTATTCCACATATTTTTGCAGGTAACTTTTGACAAACCCAGTCATATGCCTTGAGCATCCACTGTCCAGGTACCAGATGGGCTTCCTGATGTCACACTACACAAATAGGTTTAGAATGATTAGTTTTGCTTACAAACCCACCTTTTAGTGGGACTCTTAGATCTGCTAGCATTTGATGATTTAGTCTTATTTGATTTGTGAGATTCAGCTTTCTTAGCTTGAAGTGCTTCACCTCTTCTAACCCCCCCCCCCCCCCCACCCGGGGGGGGCCCCCCCCACAAACCCCACTCAATTCCCTTGTGATCAATTGTGTTTAACTGTGCTACCAGATGTTTCACACTTTTTTATGAATCAGAGGATTCTTAGTTTGATTCCTACTTCTTAGAGAAATGACCTATTGAGACATGTGAATCATGACATAACATCCATAGATATCACATATGGATATTTACACAATCATCAGAAGATGATCTCTGAACCACAATGTTGCAGGAGGGAATGATTTTTAGAAGGTCTTATGGTTTCTAGAATCTTGAGAGATCCACCCTGACTTTTGAGATGCTGAGACAAGTTTATGGTGGACATGTATTCAACATGATCACAAGTTTTGTGATCAGTTCTCTCGCACTTTTTACATAACAGAACTTTGTAACAAAATTCTCAGAAAGATGATTATTTAATCCACAAAGTTCACAACCCTTTCTGAATTATGTTTTATATCTGTTTTGAAGTGCATTTTGGGGAACTTGTTGAGATTTGTTATTCTGGAATACATACTGGTTTTTGCTAATTTGTATTAATCGATTTAGTTCTATCACTACCCTGGCCAAAGGAAGGTTCATCTTTTAGTATTCACATCCTTTAATTTATTAGCAGGAGCTGAGTTAGTTTTTGAAGCTGAAGCTTTAGCCTTAGCAGGAGCTGGGGATGGTTCATTTATAGTGACACCTTTTAAAGCTTTAGCTTTGAATGTGGAATTTAACTTAAAACTGATTTGATAGTCTTTGGTCCAGAGACAGGTTCTGCACCAACCAATTTCCCTAGTGGAAGAAGAGGGGTGCTGTAGACTGCGCTAAAACATATTTAGTCGCTAAAGAGTCAGTCACAGCAACTGGAGGATCAGTTGCATTAACTTAAGACTCAGCTGGGAGAATTCTACCAGTATTATGGTTTGGTAAAATAAATCCTTTAGCTTTAGATAAATAGGGTCTTTCAACACATGGAATGGACACGTTTGTGTCATCACCTGAAGATTTTACAAAAACTAAGTCTTTTTGCCCAGAACTAGAGGGCTCTTCAGTAAGTTGATTAATTCCTAGAATTCTCTTCTTTTGAGTGGGAATTTTTTCACTGATACACTGATTTACTTTATTATAACTGTTACGCCATGTTTCAGTGATATTTGTTAGCTCTTTCAGTTCCTTTCTTAAGTTCTGATTCTCTTTGAGAATCTCAGTGTTTACATGATGCATGGTAAGAAAATCAAGTTTGGCTTGTTTTAATACAATAAGCTGTTCTTTGCATGTATTCAGTTCATGAACAATATTTATATGTTTTGACAAAAGATTATTTCTTTGTTCTTCAACATAATTAAGATCAATACAAACATAATCAAGAAAAGACTTTCTATCATCGTTATCTTCCATTTCAAGAAGAGTATGTACCTTTCTCATAGATATCTTGACCCATTCACCACTTCTGGCACTTTCCTTGCCAACCGAAACATTTTCATCATTAGCAAGTGCCATGAGAACCTTTAATTCAACAATTTCATTTTCATCTGATGACACTTCTTCTTCATCCCATTCATAAGCTTCGGCATTATGACCCTTATTCTTGACTATTGAAGATTTAGAAACTGAAGCACTGGAAATGAGGAGAGCCAATTTGGCTTTGATTTGTTATATTTGGATTCAAAGTCTTTGGTGGGCCTCAGTTCAGGTTTGTGCTAAGAAGAACTGAAAAATTTTAGTTGAGAGTTCTTTTGAAAAGGTGACTGATATGATGAAACTGAAGTTTTAGAAAAACAATCTCTTGTAAAGTGACATTTCCTGCCACATTTATGGCATTCTGTTTGGTCAGTTGCCTTTGCACCACTAAATCTTTGGGTACCATTTTTGAAGAACCTTTTAGATTTTGCTAAAAGAGAGCTCTGGCTTGGTAATCTTTTTCACGGTCATCCATGTACTTTTGACTGCTTCTTGTATCCTCTTCATCATCAGGTCTATCTTGAAAGTCTTGGACAATAAAGGTAGAAATAAAGGAAGTTGACAAGGGTGTTGCAGAGACCAAAGATTTCTTCTTTTCAGTCTCATAAATAATGTCTATAATGTATTCTTCGATAATTTGATTTTACCAAATAGAGCAAGCAAGCTCAGATTCTATCAACGAGTGATTTATATTTCTGAGACTTTGGCTGAAACTTAGCCACTTCTTTGGTAACCCACTTATAAAACCAGTAATTATTTTAAGCTTTGAAAGTTTGATGTCATTATTTACTAACTCATTCATCAAAGCTTTATATCTGGTGAAAGTTTATGTTAGATTTTCACCTTCTTTGAATTTGAAGGTATTGTAACACAGCTTCAGGTCCATGACCCTACTTTCTTTCACATCAAAGGGTCCCTCATGATATAGTATTAGGTCATCCCAGGTAGATTTTGATGTTTCACAATTGATAACACTATTCATTTAGTCATCTGATAATACAAACATGATGAGACCTTTGAGTCCCTGGTCTAGGTTAGCAGCTTTTCTCTCATCAAGAGTCCATTGATTCTCTGGTTTTCTATTACCAGCTACCATTAGAATAAATGGACCATTTTCAATAAGGCCTTTGAAATGAGGTTCAATACCAATTATGTGACATAAAAATCTTTTCTTACAATTGGTGAAATTTTCCACCTCAAGCATAGGAGCAGCATTTAACTGGCCACCCCTATATTCAAGAGTCTGTGGTACTTCTGCTGCCATTTAAAATGGATCTTGATTTTAAAAATCTTTTGAGCAGTTATATAAAAACTTTGAAAAGTTTTATAAATCAAACTGCTTCTGAAACACACTTATTGGTCCCCTTGAATGTGATATAAGCTTTATCAAGTTAAACTAATCATATTCCATGACAACAAAGTGAGTTTTAAACAGATATATATATATGAACAATATAAAGAATAAGTTTAAAACACATAGAAGTAACTTTTTAACATATAGGTTTCTAATTAGTGAATAAATAAAGATCAAAAACACACATTGCATGCGGGAATAGCAAGGTGTTGAATGACAATAGGGGGTGTTATCTCCTTCTAACTTAAACTCGTAACCAAAGTTATGAGAGTAAGAAAACAAACTATTTGACTAGAACTAAAGCTTAACTTCAGCAATTATGTTCAGTTTGTTTGAGAGATAAATGCTCTTCAATGTGTTTCATAATAATTAGAAGAGATGGCATATACTCTCAATATCCCTTTCCTTTTATAAGCAAAGGAACTAAGGTTTACAAGTTAACCTAGTACACATGGCAAGCATTAAATGGGTGGTTGAGCTACCATTTAATGCATCCATGCTTGATAGTACCAAGTACAGTCCTTTAAGGAAAGTTGTTGTACTTCTATACCAACTTTAGAAGTATCAATTCCCAAGGAGAATGCTTTATTCATTTTGACTAAAGCAATCTTTTTCCCGCCTTGTAAACCTTCTAGAAGTGAAATTTTTTGTTTCAGTCTTCTAAGAAGGAGATAGACATCGTTCAGTTTTGAATTGTCAACCAATCTTAACTAAAGCTCTTGCTAAGGTCTTCTTCGGTTTCTGAACCGCCACATAAACTAAAGTGAAGATAATTTTGATCTTCTAAGTACCCGAAGAACTGATGTTGAACTTTCTTCAGCGACTTAAGCTGAACTGTCTTCAACTTGACTTATACTTAGGGGATTTTATGTTTAAATATACTAAGAGACTGAAGGGCTCAGGAACTGACCCCAACACTTTCCTTCTTCCCTCAAGTGCAAGAGAAGAACTTTCGTCATCGTCAAGATACAAAGTTATGTAGTCTAGTTAGTCCATTTGTAATATTTGTTACATATAGATCGAGTCCATGTCTTCCATTCTTGTGTAGTTGTGTAGATCCGGATAGTGTATAAATCCAAAAGTGTTGATGGTGTGTCGGTTTGTATTTTAGTCCTCAAAACACAAGTGTGGGTGGTAGATTGGTTCTAACTAAGACTAGGACTTGACATCTAGCTTAGTGTTAGAAAATAATGTAAGCGACACGCTTTATGTGTTTAGGCCTTAAAACACAAGGTTTATTATGTTGGGCCATAAAACATAATGTGTTTAGTTGTACCCGAAGAAGAACTCGACATCTAGCTTAGTGTCGAAAAATAATGTAAGCAACTTGTAAGGTTTTCTCCGCCGAGAAGGGAGCTTGTTGACTAGTGAAGTAACTCTCAAGTTGGGTACTAGAGGAGTGGAGTAGGGCGAAGAGGAGCTTCGTGATCGAACCACTATAAATTATCGTGTCCAGTTTGCATTTCCTTTTACTTATCTCTTTAAGCTTTTATTTACATTTATCGCTTTACTTTTATATTTTCGTTGTGTTCATGATTGTGTGGATAGTTGTGTATATTGTATTAATTCTGATTGTGTAGTACTTTGTAGTTAATATTATGGTTGAGCTTATATTGTTAATATATGCGCTACTTGTTGTAAATCTATTATCGACACTTCTCATATTGCATCTCACTTGATTGGCGATTTGATACGAAAGATTTAAATTTTTTAATCGAAAGGTATTCACCCCCCCCGCCGGCACGACCTTCCACCCCACCGCCACAGCCGCAACCCAGATCCCCCGCAACCCACACAACTCCAACAACCTACCCGGCACCGCCGCACCCACAGTACCTTCCCACTGTTTAAGTTATTACATTAAAAAAGGAGATTAAGTTCCCCCCACACCACGTATTCCTCAATTGGTATCAAGAGTCACGTCGCTCTAGTTTTCAAAACAAATAGTTTTTAAAATAGAGTACGATCCATGTATCAAATTACCCATGATGGGGGATTAAAAATAAAAAGTGTCTTGTTGCTTGATTCTTACTAATTTTGTTGTTAGATATACTTCGTATAATAGCTTGAAGGAAAATCTTTTAAAAAGAGTTTGGAAATGTCAATATTTTTTTAGTTGTAAGAGTAGAAATGGCGTCTAAAACACGTATTTTTTGTGTCGGAACAACTTTTCGAAGTCCTACGTGCTTCCATTAAGTCACTAAGTTGTTTCTTTATGACTTATTGGGTTGGTAGCTAACATATTTGGGCCCAATCAGAAGAAATTGGTGTTTCTTTTTTCCTCCATATGCTATGAGACTCTGAGAGTGAAAGGCCTCAAAAACCTCCCTCTCTCCAACCAGAGGCTCATTTGTACATTTTTTCCTTGGTGTTTTCACCCAAATATCTTAATCCTGCATCTTTCTTTAACCCTAATTTTTTTTCCAGTTCCATCATTAATCTTTGGCCATTGCATCCATGTCGTTAGATGAGGTCGTGATTCCATGATGTTAGTCGAAATTCCACAATCTCGTTACTGTGCCTCCACGGTGGTAATAACTGGTCACCACTACCGCTGTTCGGTAACCCACGATAGTAATCCATCTCCCGTAACTACTATTGCCACTTTTCTTGTAATTGGAATTAGATCATATGTTTATTTGGGTTAATTTTCTACGTCATACATCTAAACCTAGGTGTTCTTCATGAACTAATTATTATTCTATTTATAAAAAAAAATCATATTCGTGCTTCATTCCATGTTTGATTGATCATTATAATTTTTGGAGTGTACGCATTTGTAAATTGTGAGCAGTATTTTGTAAGTTTTTTCTGCACAATTTTGATACTTGGGCAAAATAGTCATTTATCAATATGTTAGTGGAAAAAGAAACAAGATTTACATATACACCATTTGCCCCAAACAAGTGATGTATAACAGACAAACCCATATCCAATTGCCACTTAAAAAAGAAACAGCCCCTAAATGATTTTATAAAAAACGTGTTTTTTGGTCACAAGTGGCGGTCCCCTAATATATCTGGGAGCAGTCACCTTTTTGGGGGCCGTCTGTCTGTTTCGTCAAAATTTGGCAAACTTCGAAAATTCATATAAAATCAACCGTAAGTCCGTAGAAGTCATGCCAACCACATTTTTAAAGGTAATTGAGTCTACTTTCCTTTAAAAATACTTCCAAAACTTTATTTTAAACTTAATTAAGTCAGTAATGCAAAATACTACAAAGTGGTCAAAACTTTGAGTTCCGTTTTAACGTAAAACTTGTATTTTACATTTTCCTTCGAGTCGGGCATTTCTAGTTGATGTATATTTGAAAGATAGTGTATTTATCTTTTTAAAATATTGATCTTAATTAATTTTGAAATGAGGAGGAAACTATTTTATTTTCAAATAAAATCTAGCTAATTATACATCGTTGTATCTAATACATAAAACGACGATGAATATTTTTATGTGTTTGCTAAATGATTGTGTGTATTTACTTGTATCTTAATTTTGTTAATAGATATTATTAAGTGAGCATGCAACTTGTAATTGAGGCTACTTAATATACTAACCACATATGCCATGTACACTATTAATATGTATTAGATTATCCGATTATTGCCTAATAGGAATCACGCTAGAATTCTTGCATTAAGTTGCAAAAATTTTTGTGCATTGCATATACGCATAGATCGCTATATTTACAAGTGTTACATAAAAATCTTGTAAATTATTTTGAGTGCAGTAACCTACTTAGGAATAAGAGTTCAATAGTTTAAGTGTGTGGGAATATATTGTCATAAGATCATTTGTTAAAAGCCGTCACCAAAATATTTTCAACATGTTAACTCTCTTCCAACAAGATGTCTAAATATTTTCATTATCTTGTTTTGTTTGACCTTGGGTTGGTTAAACAAAAGAAAAGATCATATTAATACATTAGTATTTAAATAAAAGAAAATGTATTTTTAAACTTTACTTGTGCTTGCATTGTTCTAACATACACACACATAATTATATTTTTTTATAAACATATAGTATTTTACAAAAGATGTGTGTTGTATAAAAATGGTTAGAAAAATCATTTATATACTCATAAAATGTCAAAAACTATGCATACTATGCATAACAACAAATAGCTTTTCACAGCACAAGCAAAATATATGACAATCTTGAAGTAAGAAATTAACTTGTCATTATTCATCAACCTCACCTTACAACTAGTCTTAAGATTAGTGGAACACACTATGAAAATCTTTATTTGTCTTCTTTTAAAAGAGTGTTCGTGAGGGTCAAAAAAAGGAATTTGAATATATATTAACTCATTATTCAAACTATGATTGATGTTATTATCGAATCTAATTGACAAGTTTTCGAGTATGGACAAGAAATCGGATTCTTATTTGTCTAGCTTTAAGATTATATCAAATATAACAAGAGATATTATCTTAAACCTACATACTCAATCACACTCGATTGATATAAAAATAACGACATCCCTTTCCAAGACGATAAGAATATACATCGGATCATAACTCACACTTGTGTAGATGATGTCATATTGCGTTTACTTGTCCAATAGTTGTGTTCCAAATATTTGGCAAATATATGCATAAAATACACAATGAAGTAGGATTGACGACTTGAATGTTTTGTCCAAAATATTCAAGTAATTTACCTTGCAATCCAATTGGTAAAGTCGCCATCTCTGAAAAGCCAAACATGACAAAATGCACAACATATGTAACTTTGCTCAAACAATTCAAAAGCATAACTCAAAACTCAAACTATCTTCTCATCAAAACTCTCTCTTACTTTATTAAATAAGCATAATATTTCTTCTTTACCAAATGAGAACCCTTTAACCATCTAAGGTTAAGATTAAGAAGAATTGAACATATTCTACAAACCTTTTTTTATGCTTTCTTTCAATAGGTGATCATAAGAGGATTTTGAATATAAAGATGATTATTATTCAAACGATAACCAGTCTCACTATTCAATCTAATTACAAAATTATAATATGAACATGAATTCGAGACTAGGATTTATCTAGATCACGGAAATATCAATCAAATGACCATAGATAAGTCATCAAATTGCAACTCACACTTGCAATGAAGATGTTTCATTGAGTCTAAAGTGTTCAAATGTTTGTGTTATTAGCTATGGTCAAACTATACATGCTAAACTTAACACACTCTAAGTAGGATTGACTACTTATGAATTTCCATCGTGAAACTTATAAGTACTCCAACTTGATAAGCAAGACTTAGATGTCATTTCCGAAAAATCAAACCAAGAACCCTTATTGCTTATATAAGTTTCTCTTAATAATCTAATATAAACACCATCTCCCAAATAATAGAAAAATGATCATTGCCCAAATTTAGCACCTCCACGGATCGATGGATCCTTCGTCCTAGATTCATCTTTGATCTAGGTAGATCCGCCCTATGGAATTAGATTTAAACATCTTCCTCTTGTCAATCTCTTGCTTAAAATTCTAACATACATGTAACTAAACTTTAGTTAATCATCATTTATTTCTACAAAGAAAGAAACACAAGATCTATTAAGGTAAATAACCTTAATTGGATTTCTTTTATAAAAGACATGCAAATGTGCATTCTTTGGAAACTCTCATTATAGAGCATTACACATTCTCACTCTTAAGCATACTCTTATGTTCTAGATGACTCATTCTCTCTTAAACCCACAACAACTTGTTTGCTCTTTCATTTAACCTTAGAATTCCACACATTTTAATTAGGATTATACAAACCTGAATTAAAGCATGTTAGTTGAGTCATGTTAGGCCCTCTATGATAAGATAATACAAATTTTATCTTTGCTACACTTCATTAGGCAATTATAGGATTTTTATTTTGTCTAACATGAGAATGACTACTGGAGAATCTATTGCACTAGAAATTCAATTTGACCTAATGGTTGAATTGCTTCCAAGCGTGAAGTTGGGTTCATGGTATAACCCGTAAAAATGGTCGTGTTTAGCCTGAATTGAGCGCCACTAGTGATAGTCTCATATTCATTCTTTAATTTGATTAAATGGCTCTTCCTAAATATGCCTAATGATAGTCTACATCGATAGACTTTGTATTTCATTAGGAGTGCACACTAAGTAAGTAGAAATTAGGTTTCTCCTTAGTCAATCTAGACTACTTGCATTTCACATATGTGCTTTGAAGGTTCAGGATGATAACGTGCTCCCACGTAATGCAATTATATGCTTTCATGTTTATCTTAATGCTCAACGTTTATTTGCTTAGCTATTGAATGCATGTTTGTTGTAAAAGCGTTTTCCTTTTTCTAGCAATTTAGATAAAATATCTCTTAGTTTATCTAAATAACACATGCTCCTAAGTGCTAAATGCTAACATGTTTTACATGATGATTGCATTTAAAATTATCACGTTTTGTATGCGTCATTTTACATGACTTACGTGTTAATTGTGCACCTACACTATGTTAGCTTAATGTATGACAATTAACGTTTAAATGTCATATAGTCTTACACATTAATCTCGTTGATTATTGTGTCGATGCATGCTTAGATAAACTTGCATGCCTATATCTATATGTCTTGTGCATTTAGGTATATATACTTTCTCACACTAGAATTTTTTTTATTTTGCGTCCGTGTCACAAATTTAAAAAGTCAAGAGAGTCGTAAAATGGTCTTATATCTCCTAGAGTCTTCACTTACACATTCCCTTAATCGTCATCTCGCCTTATTCTAAATGATCCACTCTTTCGTCAAGGGAAGGTTAGATACAAATCTAATCCACCTCCTAGTAGGTTTGACAACTTAAATATTTCATCCGAAATATTCAAGTATCTTTAACTTGCGATCGCAAACGTTAAAGGTCATATCCGAAAATCCATACTCAAGCCTTGTAACTACTTAAGTTAAAACGCTCTCTTTTTCTTTTCGACGACAACTCCTTTTCTCTTCGACAATAACATCTTTCTCTTCGATGAAAACATTCTTTCTCTTTGACAAAAACATTCTTTTCTCTTCGACGAAAACATTCTTTCTCTTCAATGAAAACATTCTTTTCTCTTAGACGAAAACATTCTTTCTTTTCGACAAAACATTCTTTCTCTTTAACGAAAACATCTTTTCTCTCTGATGAAAACATTTTTTATTCGACGAAAACATTATCTCTCTTCGACAAAAACACTCTTTGTCTTTCGATCACACCTCTTCCTTCTCACTCAACCACGCCTCTTCAACCGTAGAGATGGCTAATCTCTTTCCTCCACTATTTTTGCTACCACCTTTAAGACAACCGTATACCTCGTCGTGTGATTGTTCTATGAACATTTGCAATGCTCAGGAAGAGCTACATAACTTTTTAAGTATAGTTTATCGTACGCTAACAACCATCCGTCTTGACATTGTCAAGCTTGTCGTCTATATCTTCGTTTGTTTTCTTTATTATTATTATTATTTTCGCGTACGAAACACGCTGAAGATACGTCACCATTTCCTTCGAGACAATGTCCAAAAGGAAACATCTCCATCGAAAAGGTTGCGTTAGAAGATAACATCGCCGACATTCTTTCTTTACCCCTCAAGCGTGAGTCGTTAAATTATCTTCGTCAAGGTTTAGGAATGATGGAACACATTCCATAAATCGTTATCTTCTTTTCTTTTAGTTTTGATTCTAGTCCGTGTTCCATTCCGTTTCGTGATTCCCATAAGCATTGTTGCTTATGTTGTTAAGAGAATTTCATAATGAAATGTGTCTCATTCTACAACACATTCCTTACAATTGATATCTATCATTACACAATAAATTCCCTCACATACAAATCTTGCTCCTCACATCTCGTAAACGTATTTTCTCACCTCAAATGGTCTTTTCACTTCTAAACAGCTCCTCTCTTTCTTAATAGTCTTCTCACTTCTGATAGTCGTCTCACTTCTAATAGTCTTTTTACTTCTGACGTTTCTTCTCACTTCTAAACGTTCCTTTTCACTTATAATAAGTCTTATCTTCTCTAATGTTTCCTCTCACGTCTAAACGTTTCTTCTCTTTTAATAGTCCTGTTACTATTAAAATTCCTCCTAGATCTCTCCTAACTTAATTATTTCATTCGAAATATTTAAGTAATTTGCTAAATGCAAATGTCACTCCTTCGTTAAACTTTCCAATTTCTAGAAAGTGAAGAACATAAAGAAGATATTTAATCTTCAAGTGTTATTGAGTCACCACATTGTTTAGTCTCTCATTATTCTTCCATCATAAAAGAACTACCACCTAATTTTTCATACCCACCTTTGTTCCTCAACATTTTCAACCAACAAAACACCAAACAAACTTTTGAATTCCCAATCATCCACCTTTGTCTCGATAGGATCATATGCACATCAATTGTTAGTGCAAATGATATATCAATCTTTTCTATCAACCTCTCGTCAACATGTTCCTTCTTTAGTATCGCTCATCTTTTCCCACTTTTCGACTCTATGGAATCATTTTCATTCACATCCAAGAGCACATCGTTTCCATCCTCGTCTTATTTTTCTTTTTATTCTTTTAATGTATATATATATATATATATATATATATATATATATATATATATATATATATATATATATATATATATATACTTTTGACATATTTTGCCAAGATAATAAGTGTCATTCGTCTACTTTTAAAAGGTCATTCTTATAATATTTTTGTGTCAATCAATAAACGAATCCTATTCTCGTTTATTAAAAGTCGGTCTAATCTTTCTCCGTAAACATACGTCTTGAGTCTTTTAATTATATCATTTAGATTGTTGTTTTTAAAATAATGTTTGCATGTTTCCAGCTTCTAACTTTCTTTTAAAGTGTCATACTCTAGAATACTAACACCTAAAATGCATGTCTAGTTATATCTTGCTATATATATATATATATATATATATATATATATATATATATATATATATATATATATATAAATATACTATATATACTGTGTGTTTGTGTGTGTGTGTTGTGTGTGTGGTGTGCCCTTTTCCTACTAACCTTGATTGTTAGCACACACCAAATCTAATTCTTGGTGCCCCAAACAAAGGGGAGCATACACCAAGGGGGAGCACTTGCAAGCGTTCTACTCATTTAAATTACATCGAACTTCTCAAGCATCGATGGTAATTTATTTATGGATCCGTTATAGTCAATATACAAGAAATGTAGTTATCATGGGGACGCAATGAGCAAGGGAGAGCTAGAAGATATGTGGGTAAATAGTTTGGAGTTGGTTAAACCGTGATGATAGAAGACTTCACTGGGATGATGCAAGCTCACCTTTATAGGAATATAGGATCGGGATTGTAAAATACGATGAAGGGCTCATTAATACTCTAAATACTTCACCTCATCCACTTCAAAACCACCTCAACTTTATTTCTTATGTTTTCTTCTCATTCCTCTAACCCATATACATGGAGCACCTACCTTTTCCTCATTCCTCCAACCTATACACTTGAAGTACATACCTTCTTTTCTTGCCTATTTCTCATCTCTCATGACTTTTCTAAACTATCGAAGAAACACACAATCACATTCACTTTTATTTCTCATATCTTCTCCTCATACCTCAAACCTATATACTCAGAGCACATACTTTCTTCTCATTCCTCCCGGAACACGTACCCTCTTATCATGTCTTCTTATCAAACCTCCAACGTATATGCTCCAACCATTATCTACATAATATATTTTTGCTTCAATAAAAGGGGGAGAAGGGAGTGTAAACGAGTAACTTTTAAACTTCACTATGTGTTATAGTTTACATAGTTTGTCATCATCAAAAGGGGGAGATTGTTAGTGCAAATATTACCATATTTAATCTATACGATCTCTTTATGTTTTGGTGATGACAAACACGTGACTAGTAATACGTAACGTAAAGTGCGCAAGTTACTCGTAATCACAAATCATCAATGCACACATGCATCAACATCTCTCGACGGAATGACCTTTTAAAAGTAGACGAATGACACTTAATATCTTGGCAAAATATGTCAATATATATATATATATATATATATATATATACTTTAAAAGAATAAAAAGAAAAATAAGACGAGGATGGGAGACACGATGTGCTCTTCGATGTGAATGAAAATGATTCCATAGAGCCGAAAAGTGAAAGGATGAAGCGATACTAAGAAGGAGACGTATTTGACGATGAGTTGATGTGAAAAGATTGATATATCATTTGTACTAACAATTGATGTGCATATGATCCTATCAAGACAAAGGTGGATGATTGGGAATTTAAAGGTTTGTTTGGTGTTTTGTTGGTTGACAATGTTGAGGAATAAAGTGGGATGTGAAATGAGGTGGTAGTTCTTTCACGGTGGAATAATAATGATAGACTCAACAATGTGGTGACTCAATAACACTTGAATATTTAATATCTTCTTGCTGTTCTTCACTTTCTAGAAAGTGGAAGGTTTTGCGAAAGAGTAACATTTGCATTTTGTAAATTACTTAAATATTTCGGATGAAATAATTAAGTTGTCAAGAGATATAAGAGGAATTTTAATAGTAACAAGACTATTAGAGGCGAGAAGAAACGTTTAGGAGTAAGAATAATCGTTTATGAATTGAGATAATATGTATGCGAGATGTGAGGACCAAGGTTTGTATGTGAGGGGATTTATTGTGAAGTGATGGATTGTAATCCTATCAATTTAAGGAATAGTGTTTGAATAATAAGACGCGTTTCATTATAAATTCACCGACTCTTGAAAACATGAAAGCAACGAGCTTATGAGTGTAGGGATATGAGGATGACCCCATTGATCTATAAAAGATATACTGGGTATATGGTTGGATGTGGAGTAAGAATCAACTCGTATGAGAAGCTAGGAAGTGTTAGGTTATGTGAAATAAAAAAATGACTGGTAATTACAAGCGCTGCCAGGCTACTCGGCGGTCCCAAATATATCTAGGGGCCGCTAGAATAGATCTGGGGCCGCCGGACCGCCAACAGGAGGGATGTTTGGGGAAATTGATGAATTTTTTGAAAAGAGTGACATTTTAATTTGCATTTCGCTAATTAAAAATACTTAAAGTACTTCGGATGAAGTAGTTAAGTTGTCACGACAAGAAATGGAACACGGACTAGAATCGAAAACAAAAAGAAAAGAAAGAACAATTTATGGAATGATGTTTTCATCAACCTAAACCTTGACAAAAATAATTTAGCGATTCACGCTTGAGGGGTAAAGAAAGAATGTCGGCGATGTTATCTTCATATGCAACCTTTTCGAATGGAGAGTTTCCTGTTTGGACATTGTCCCCGAAGGAGAAGTTGACGTAACATTGGTGTGTTTCGTACGCGAAAATAATAATAATAATAATAATAATAATAATATAATAATAAAGAAGAAGAAGAAAACAAACAAATATAGAGACGACAAGCTTGACAATGTCAAGACGGATGGTGGTCTTCTCGAGTATTGTGGATGTTCATAAAACAATCACATGACGAGGTATAAGGTTATCTTAAAGGTGGTAGCGAAAATAGTAGAGGAAAAAGATTAGCCATCTCTATGGTTGTAGAGGCGTGGTTGAGTGAGAAGGAAGAGGTGTGATCGAAAGATAAAGAGTGTTTTCATCAAAGAGAAAGAATGTTTTCTTCGAAGAGAAAGAATGTTTTCGTCGAAGAGAAAGAATGTTTCGTAGAAGAGAAAGAATGTTTTCGTCAAAAAGAAAGAATGTTTTTCGTCGAAGAGAAAGAATGTTTCGTCGAAGAGATAGAATGTTTTCGTCGAAGAGAAATAATGTTTCGTCGAAGAGATAGAATGTTTTAGTCGAAGAGAAAGAATGTTTTTGTCGAAGAAAAAGAATGTTTCTTCGAAGAGAAAGAATGTTTCGTCAAAGAGAAAGAATGTTTTCGTCGAAGAGAAAAGGATGTTTTCGTCGAAGAGAAAAGAAGAGCGTTTTAACTTATGTTGTTAAAAGGCTTGATTAGGGATTTTCGGATATAAACTTTAACGTTTGCGATTGCAAGTTAAAGATACTTGAATATTTTGGATGAAATATTTAAGTTGTCAAACCTACTAGGAGGAGTGTTAGATTTGTATCTAAGTTTTTCTTGACAAAAGAGTGGATTATTAGGAAGAAAGCAAGATGATGATTAAGATAATGTGTGAGTGAAGACTCTAGGAGATATAAAACCGTTTTATGACTCTTTTGACTTTTTACATTTGTGACATGGACGCGCAGAAAATATTATAGTGTGAGAAGATATATACCTAGATGCATAAGATATATAAATTTAAGCATGTAAGTTTATCTAAGCATGCATCAACAAGATTAATGTGTAAGACTATATGACATTTAAATATAAATTATCATACATTAAACTAACATAGTGTAGGTGCACAATTAACATGTAAGTCATGTAAAATGACGCATACAAAATGTGATAATTTTAAATGTAATCATCATGTAAAACATGTTAGCATTTAGCACTTAGGAGTATGTGTTATTTAGATAAACTAAGAGATTTTTTATCTAAATTTCTAGAAAAAGACAAACGCTTTTACAACAAACATGCGTTCAATAGCTAAGCATATAAACGTTGAGCATTAAGATAAACATGAAAGCATATAATTGCATTACGTGGGAGCACGTTATCATCTTGAAAATTCTAAGCACATATGTGAAATGCATGTAGTCTAGATTGACTAAGGAGAAACTTAATTTCTACTTGCTTAGTGTGCACTCCTAATGAGATACAATGTCTATCAATGTAGACTATCATTAGACATATTTAGGAAGAGTCATTTAATCAAATTATAGAATGAATATGAGACTATCACTAGTGGTGCTCAATTCATGCTAAACAAGAACATTTTTACGGGTTATACCACGAACCCAGCTTCACTCTTAGAAGCAATTCAACCGTTAGGTCAAATTAAATTTCTAGCGCAATAGGTTCACTAGTAGTCATTCTCATGTTAGACAAAATAGAATTCCTATATTTTCCTAATAAAGCATAGCAAAGATAAAATTTGTATTGTCTTTTCATAAAGGGCCTAACATGACTCAACTAACATGCTTTAATTCCGGTTCACATAATCCTAATTAAGATGTGTGGAATTCTAAGGTTAAATGATAGAGCAAACAAGATGTTGTAGGTATAAGAGAGAATGAGTCATCTAGAACTTAGGAGTATGCTTAAGAGTGACAATGTGTAATGCTCTATAATGAGAGTGTTCAAAGAACGCACCTTTACATGTCTTTTACGAAAGAAATCCAATTAAGGTTATTTACCTCAATAGATCTTGTGAATGTTTCTTTGTATAGATAATGATGATTTACTAAAGGTTAGTTACGTGTATGTTAAACTTTTTTAAGCAAGAGATTCACAAGAGGAAGATGATTTTAAATCTAATGCCATAGGGCGGATTTACCTAAACCAAAGATTAATCTAAGACGAAGGATCTATCGATCCGTGGAGGTGCCAAATTTCTGCAAGGATCATTTTCCTACTATTTGGGAGATGGTGTTAAAATTAGGTTATTAGGAGAAGCTTATATAATTTATAAGGGTTCTTGGTTTGAGTTTTCGAAAATGACATCCAAGTCTTGCTTATCAAGTTGGAGTACTTATGAGTTTCCCGATGGAAATTCATAAGTCGTCAATCCTACTTAGAGTGTGTTAAGTTTAGCATGTATAATTTGACCATAGCTAATAACACAACATTTGAACATTTTAGACTCAATGAAACATCTTCATTGCAATTGTGAATTGCAATTCGACGACTAATCTTGTTGTCTTGCAATCGACTTTATGATTTCATGTAATAACCGATGATGGTTAAACATGTAGACACGGAAAGATATCTATGGTCATTTGATTGATATTTTCGTGATCTAGATAAATCCTAGTCTCGATTTCATGTTCATATTCTAATTTTGTAATTAGATTGAATGATGAGTTTGATTATCGTTTGAATAATAATCATCTTCATATTCGAAATCCTCTTATGACCACTTATTGAAAGAAAGCTAGATAAAGGTTTGTGGAATATGTTCAATTCTTTCTAGTCCTAACCTAAGATGGTTAAATGGTTCTCATGTGGTGAATAAGAAATATTGTACTTATTTGGTAAAGTAAGAGAAAGTTTTGATGAGAGGATAATTTGAGTTTTGAGTTGTGCTTTTGAATTATTTGAGGAAAGTTACATATGTTGTGAATTTGCTCATGTTTGGCTTTTCGGAGATGACGATTTTACCAATTGCATTGCAAGGTAAATTACTTGAATATTTTGGACAAAACATTCAAGTCGTCGATTCTACTTCATTGTGTATGTTATGCATATATTTGCCAAATATTTGGAACATAACTATTAGACAAGTAGACTCAATATGACATCATTTACATAAGTGTGAGTTATGATCCGATGCATATTCTTATCGTCTTAGAAAAGGATGTTGTTATTTTCATATCAATTGAGTATGTAGGTTTAAGATAATATCTCTTGTTACATTTTGATATAATCTTAAAGCTAGACAAATAAGAATCCGATTTCTTGTCCATACTTGAAAACTTGTCAAGTAGATTCGATAATAATATCAATCATAATTTGAATAATGAATCGATATATATTCAAAATCTTTCTTGACCCTCATGAACACTCTTTTAAAAGAAAACAAATAAAGATTTTTAAAGTGTGTTCCATTAATCCTAAGACTACTTGTAAGGTGAGGTTGATGAATAATGACAAGTTAATTTCTTACTTCAAGATTGTCATATATTTTGCTTGTGCGAAAAACTATTTGTTGTTACACATAGTATGAATAGTTTTTGACATATTGTGAGTAAATAAATGGGTTTTCTAACCATTTTTATACAACACGCATCTTTAGTAAAATCCTATATGTTTATAAAAAGAATATAATTATGTGTGTGTTAAAATAATGCAAGCACAAGCAAAGTTTAAAATATATTTTCTTTTTCTTAAATACTAATGTATTAATACAAGCTTTTCTTTTGTTTAACTAACCTAAGGTCAAACAAGGCAAGACGATAAAATATTTAGACATCTTGTTGTAAGAGAGTTGACGTGTTGGAAATATTTTGGTGACGGGTTTTAACGTGTGATCTTATGACAATATTTTTCCACACACCTAACAAACTATTGAACTCTCATTCCTAAATGGGTTACTACACTCAAAAATATCTACAATATGTTTATGTAACACTTGTAATTATAGTGATCTATGCCTATATGCAATGCACAAACAATTTTGCAACTTAACGAAAGAAATCTAACGTAATTCCTATTAGACATAATCCAAAAAACTAGTAACATACAAATAGCATACATGGCACATGTGTTTAGATATATAATTAGCTCAATTACAAATAGTAATGATTACTTATTAATATCTATTAACCAAGTTGTAACAAAAGTAAACACACATAATCATCTAGCATATACATAAGGATATTAGTCGTTGTTTTGTGTATTAGATATAACGATGTATACTTAGCTTGATTTGATTTGAGAATAAAATAGTTCCTCCCCATTTCAAAAATTAATTAAGATCAATATTTTGAAAGGACAAATACACTATTTTTCAAAGATATATCAATTAGAAATGCCCGACTCAAAAGAAAATGCAAAATACAAGTTTTACTTTAAAACAAAACTCAAAGTTTTGACCACTATGTAGTATTTTGCATTTCTGACTTATTTAAGTTTAGAATAAAGACTTGGAAGTACTTTTAAATGAAAGTAGACTCAATTATATTCGAAATGGCAGGTGGCACGACTTCTACCGATTTACGGTTGATTTTATATGATTTTTTGAAGTTTGTCAAATTCTGCTGAAACAGACAGACGGCCCCCATAAAGGTGACGGCCCCAGATATATTAGGGGGCCGCTCGAACATTTAGGGGACCGCCACCAGAGACCCCAAAACACGTTTTTTGTATAAAACCATTTGGTAACTTAATGTAGGGACGTAGGACTCCATGAAGTTGTTCCAGCACATAAAACACGTGTTTTAGACATCATTTTTACTCCTAGGACTTATAAAGACGTATTTTACACTTCCAAGCTTTTTGAGAATATTTTTAGTCAAGCTAGTATACGAGGTATATTTAACAACAAAATTAATACGAATCAAGCAACAAAACACTTTTCATATTAAATCCCCTTTCATGGGTAATTTGATACATGGATCGTACTTTATTTTAAAAACCATTTATTTTGAAAACTAGAGCGATGTGGCTCTGATACTAATTGTAGAAACCGTAGAGGGGGTGAATACGTTTCCATTTAAAAACTTTAAATCTTTAGTATCAAATCGCCAATCAAGTTAGACGTAATATGAGAAGTGTCGATAATAGGTTTTACAACAACTAGCACATATCTTAATAATACAAACTCAACCACAATATTAACTACAAAGTAGTACACAACCTTAACTAACAATATATACACAACCATTCACACAATCATAAGCACAATGCAAGTATAAAAGTAAAGCGGTAAATGTAAAGAAATAAGTAAAGCGAAAGGTAAAAGAAAATGCAAACCGACACGGTGATTTATAGTGGTTCGGTCACGAAGCTCCTCTTCGCCCTACTCTACTCCTCGAGTATCCAACTCGAGAGTTACTTCACTAATCAACAAGCTCCCTTTCGGCGGAGAAAACCTTATACCAATGCTTATATTATTTTCCGACACTAAGCTAGATGTCGAGTTCTTCTTCGGGTACAACCAAACCCGTTATGTTTTATGGCCCAACATAACAAACCTTGTGTTTTATGGCCTAAACACATAAACCACGTCGCTTACATTATTTTTCGACACTAAGCTAGATGTCGAGTCCTAATCTTAGCTAGAACCAATCTACCACTTCACCAATGTATTTTAAGGCCTAAAATACTAACCAACCCACAATCAACCCATCCAAATATATACATCATTTGGATCTACACACTACTAAATATTGGAAGACATGGACTCGGTCTATATGTAACAAATGTTACAAATGTAGATACATAACTTCGAATCTTGAAGATGACCAAAGTTCTTCTCTTGCACTTGAGGAAAGGATAGAAGATTTGATCACATTTAAACAAGATTAACCAAGTTAAATGATCAAAGATTTAGAGAGATTTAGTGAGATCTAGAGAGAGAAAGAACTGAAAGAAAATTGTGCAAAAGGGTTGTGAAAATAGTTGGAGGTGACCCACTATTTATAGGAGCTGAAAAACAGCCTGTCAGGAAACGGCGGTCCCAGATATATTAGGGGGCCGCCGGATATTTAAGGGGGTCGCCGGCCTATTTAAGGGACCGCCCCGACAGACGCTCCTGTTTTTGTCTTTTTGTGGTGACAAACTTGTCTGGTGAAAGTTTAACATGTTTTGGAGGGAAAAGAACTAGATTTTAAATTTTGAAATAATTATCGCATAAAACATTTCTTTATAATTAAAAATATAATTTGTCTAAATAATTTTTGAGAAATAGTTTTCTTATATTTACAAAAACATAAAGTTTAAGACAAAAACTTATTTCTTTGATCATCCTACAAGTTTAATGTTGTTTGTACATACCTTATGTTATTTACGTTAGATGTAAACCAATGTCCGTTTTGATGCATTCTTGAGACTTCGAGAGATGTTGATGCATGTATGCATTAATGATTTGTGATTACAAGTAACTTGCAGACATATGTCGGTGTTGATGTAGACTTGAGACGTCGCGAGATGTAGATGCATGTATGCATTGATGATTTGTGATTACAAGTAACTTGCGCACTTTATATTACGTATTACAAGTCACATGTTTGTGTTTGTCATCACCAAAATATAAAGAGATCGTATAGATTAAATATCATAATATTTTCACTAACACATAGGTTCCAAAGAATCGCCCCTACATGAGAACCAAATGAAAAACACCATACCCCCTTAGAAGTGGTAATTGGTGTTAGATATGTTTGTGGAAAATTAGTATTTAGCAAACTTAAGGACATCTGTCCATCTGCAGAACACATAAAATGTTCGTTGCCCACATTATACTTTAATGTAAAACAACACATTTCACATTGACGATAACCGTATTCACGGCCAAAGATGTCACTATCTATTGTATACTTCCATGATTTTGACGACCAATACAAAAACGAAACTTTGAGTAAACTCTTAACAGGCAATTTATTCTTGATTTTGATTTGGATATCAAAAGGTATGTAGTCGGACATTGTAAAATTATGTTGTTGAAAATAGGAGTGTGTGAATTGAGCATCAACGTAGGGTATATATAGAGGAACAATAATGAAAGCAAAGGTGTTTATACACGTGTTTACATTTAATGAATATATCCAAATATTGATTTGACATGGCCATGCCAACTATTAAAACAATCAAGTCAATAATAACATTATATATAAAAATGAATAGAAACATTTTTAACAAAATACTAAACATGCAAATATTTTAAATCTATTATTAAAAAAAGACTTACACTGTTATAACATGATATGCATAAAATAATAACATCAATGACATAACCTAAAATAGTATTCCATTGCTTTGTTAATTAACAAGCATTAGTGATTCTTTGTATTGGCCAATGAAAAATGAACCATGGTTGACACCAACGTTTTGAAAATTTTGAAAGCTTGGATTGAACACTTGTAGTGACTGATGCAATTGTTGGAGGAACTTGACAAAACTCTGACAATGGTTTCATCATTTTTCTTTTTATAAACATATAAATACCCCTTCAAATATAAAAAATTTAAACACAAATGTTTTTAATAATAAATCTTAATGGCGTGTTCGGTTCCACATTCTTATGATCAAATCAAAGTTATGGTTGGAAAACAAATTCATGAGGATCGAGGTCGTCAGTTAGTGATGATGAACTTAGCCCACGAACTTAGCCCCGACTAGCATCTGTTTAGGCATGTTTATAACCTGAAATTGGTGAGTAATCAAATCAAATGAAACTAACATGTAAATTTTGTATGAAATACCATCATCACTATAAAACTTCTCTGCACCAACCCAGGAAATTTTACCACCAACAACTGCTTGACCTGACAGTTTAATTCTTATAGATTCACGTGGCAAACAGTAACTCTCAAGTTTATACCAAGTTCTCGAGCTTAATGTAAACACTAACACATACCATGGACCTTGACCATAATAGGGATAATATATCTTTAAAAGTGTTGGGTCTAGAGTGACAGGATGGAAACCAAAACCAAATAACGTTTTGGGTGAGTCAGGTTCAAACGTGTAATTAGGGACTAATATACGGACCAATTTTTTAAGTGATGGGTTTCAAATAAATATCATTGAGTTTTCCCCATATGAAAAACACCATACACCTTCAGATGTAGCAATTGGTTTAAGAGATAAAAATAAATAAATTAGAAATGACATGTGACAGTGCTAAATTATCATCTAACGAGCATATAAAACCTTCAATATTTTGCTTAAAGGTTAAATATAAACAACAATTATTGCTCTCACGACAACCGTATTTACAAATAAAGTTGAAACAATCTATGGAATACTTCCACGACTTTGACACAGTACGAAATTAAAGTAAAGATTTTACTAGAAGTCTATTCATGATAGCCAATTGAAGATCAAATGGTATGTTGTTTGACATTGTTTAAAAATTTTAATGGTTATGGCTCTATGCTTTTTTCCTGGGTATATATACAACAATAACATAGTATACATCATATTTACATTATTCGTACATTACAGATACCGTTAAAAAACATGGACTTGATCACTATTAACTTCACCCGATTTATAAAATAATTTTGACATTACATATACTGTTAAAAAACATTGACTAGACAGGTCTATGACATGGACTTGATCACTATTAACTTCACGTGATCTAGAAAATAATTCCAAAATTACATATACTGTTAAAAAAACATTGACTAGACAGGTCTATGACATGGACTTGATCACTATTAACTTCATGCGATCTAGAAAATAATTCCGGACATGGACTTGATCATTATTAACTTCACGCGATCTATGGAATAAACTTTTTTTCAAGAAACATTGACGAGACAAGTCTATGACATGGTCTTGATCACTTTTAAATTAATGCGATCAATGAAAAAATAATGACATATCTTTTACTTTATATTATGACTCTTCAGTATATATATATATATATTATGAAACCAACATGCAGTGATAACATCCTAAACTGAATCATAAAAATAAATATGGCGTCAAATATAAGAAAACTCAAGTGCTTATATCATTATAATGAAACGCAACGAGGTGCCATAATGTTAGAAGATTTGACGTACTCAAGCTTACATAAAATGGTGATGAAGAAATTTAATTTGGAAGCAAATTCTCAATTAAGTTTATCCTTTAAGCTCTCGTTATTTGACTATACTATTGATATCACAGACGACGATGAGGTATAATTTTTTGTTGACTGTGCTTGTAATTTCATAGATGAATATGTACATTTGTTTGTTTCTCAACAGCAAAACAATCAAAAAAAACATGTTCTTTAATTTTTTAGAATGACCACTTTTGAAAACAACGACCCATATCATGAAGACATAAACTCATCTCTTTTGATTAATAATATTAGTTGTACGTCTTTGTTCAAAAATGGTTTATCTTTAGATTTTACACAAAATGATTTTCAAATGAATGAATCGAGTTATAAAATTGAGCCCTAATTTAGAAAGCCAGAATCCTCATTTGCCTTCCGAGCAAACGACAAAAACGTAGATGAAAACAATGATTCTGGTGATGTGGTCGATGAAAATCCTCAAATCATGTACCATAAATGGAACAAGTTCATGTCATTTAAGCCTGAAATTCCAGATACACCAGTTTATAAGTAAAAACCTATGATTTCAAAGCAGTATAATCAGAAGTTAAAGAGGGTAACATTTTTTACAATAAAGAAGCTTTAGTATTGGCTATTAGGTTAAAAGCTTTAAACAACGGATTCTAATTTTTAGTAGACAGGTCAGCCCCTGAAAGGTGTCAGTTAAAATGCTATAATTATAAACAATGTGACTAGAAGCTTTGTGCTAGACTTTGGGATACTACAGATCAATTACATTACACATCTTAATGATGTTCACACGTGTCCCAAAACTCAAACATTTCCTAACCATCAAAATGCAAACAAAAAGGTAATTGCTCACCTTCTCGCTCTAAAATTACAAGATAATAAGCGGGTTTTAAAAGGGAAAGATATACAACAAGATATCTTATCAGAATATAAAATACACATATCTTACCACCAAGCATGGAGAGGGAAGGATTATTATCTAGAACAAATAAGGGGTTCACGGTATGAAGCTTTTGAAATGCTCCCGTATTATTGTTATAACCTAGAACGAAAAAATGAAGGGACAATAACATGTATCAAAACAGACAAAAAAAGAGTTTTCGAGATGCTATTCATTGCGATTGGTGCTTCGGTATGTCATGCATAAATATCCTAAATAATAAATTATTAGTACATCGCGAAAGTATATTTATAATGTTTTATTTCAGTTTCGTACGTTCCTTAATTGTCTACGCCCTTTGATTATAATCGATGCAGTGCATTTAAAGGGTCTATAAAAGGGAACAAATCTTGTAGTTATGGGCATGGATGGAAACAATCAGATTGTGCCAATTGCTTTTGGTATATGCAAAGGGGAAACAGGTCCATGTTGGATATGGTGGATGTCCGTACTCAAAGAATGCATTGGTGATAACCCCAATTTGCTATTCATATCTGATAGGCATCTTGCTATAGCTTTGGCAGTGCAAAATGAATTCCATTTAGCCTTTCATATTGTATGTTGTCGTCATCTTATAATGAACCTTTCGTTGAAAAAAAAAGGTTTATTCTGGAAAATATGCAAGGCATATACACAAGAAGAGTTTGCAACAAGCATGAGAAGACTACAACTTGTTCAGCCTGATGCATACCAAAAGCTTTCTGGTCCTCAAAGATGATCAAGAGTACATTGCCCTCTAGTTCGTTACAATTACATGACATCGAACAATGTGGAGTCCATTAATGCTTATAGTGTATTACATAGGAAAATACCCGTGTTAAAGTTAGCAGAGACGTATCATGAGATGGTGCATGAATGGTACTATAAATGACGACAACTAGCAAGTATTTTTCTTACACCACGTAATATACAACTTTATTTTAATCAATATCAACTGCTATATTGATTCTTGTTTACGTATTCTTGTAGCAAGTATAACGTATAAAATAATTGATTGGGTAGCAAACAAAGTGGCAAAAAAAAGGATGAAAATCACGACATGGGTTATTAAAGGTGTTAACAACTATCAATACCAAGTTTCAGACGGTCAGTATATTCGTGAAGTCAACTTATAAACAGGCATATGTGAATGTCGTAAATGGTAGCTTTCAGGGATTCCGTGTGGGCACGTAATAGCTGTAACAAGGTTTTTGGGTTTGACGGATTATGTCCAATATGTAGCAGATTGGTTTAAAAAACCTAAATATCAAGGGACTTATTCGGAATCAATTCATTTCCTTGGAAATATGCAACAATGGGAATTTCCGCAAAATATTCAAAAAGCTATTCCTCCTCGAATGGACAACCCACAGCCCGGTCGTCCTAAAAATACAAACCGTATACAATCTCAAGGAGAGGAGCCAAGGGTTATATATTGTAGCAGATGTAAACAAGCGGGACACAGACGCGATCAATGCAATAAACCATTTGTTTTTTAGCCGCCTGTAAACAACCGTACACAACGTGATCAAGATATTCCACAAAACAACCAACCATCATTCTACAACCCAAATCAACAGTATGACAACACTTTCAATGGTTTTAACCATTACACATCACAACAATACAATGCAACCAACATTTCACAAACACATCTCAGGCATATGATGGACATCACGCAGAATCATCTCAAATGTATAAACAATACAATTCTCAGCAATATGCATCGCAACATATAGATGATCTAGAGACGAATGATTCAAATAATTGGTTTTAAGTCTTTTGGATTTTAAGCAATTGTTTGTTTTTATGATTTTTGTTGGTTTGTTGTTACATTGTAATATATGATATCAACGTGATGTTGTAAAATATTTCAATTTCAATTAAAGTTATTATGCCAGTACAATCAACACTACATGAATAATTGAACCTTGTTGCTATAAATACGCTAGACATAATATGTATTACAGGTTAAACAATTCAATGAGTATGTAGAAAGATTGAGTTGACAAGTCACTGACACTAGGTTAATCACTAAGTATTTTACGCGATTTATGACATGATTTTGACAATTCAATGACAGATTGGACAACTCAATCAATATATATAAACATTGAGTTAACAAGTCTCTGACACTAGGTTAATCACTAAGTATTTTACGCGATTAACGACAATCTCATTGTCATTACTGAAAAACAATAAATGGGGTTGTGGGTCACACTATATAAACCACATATTTGTGGTTCAACTTCAACAACAACAACAACATTACATTGTTTCATTAACTCATTTTAAATTTCAAACAATGACATTCAAAGTCCTACTACATCATTATGGAAGGTTTACTAGTCCGCCTGGAAGAGAATTTGTTGGTGAGAGGGTTGCTACCATAGATCCTGTAAAGTTGGACACCTTTTCAACCGATCAAGTGAAATTAATATTAACAAACTGTTTGGGTTGCGATGGAAACTCACCAACATTTCTTTATATAAAGAAACCAAATTGTAGTTTCAATTCAGGTCTTGTGCTTTTGGCTGATGCTATACAGGAGCGCGACATCATACTCACGTATACTCAAACTAATCGTAACCGACTACATGTGTACATTTCTCGGGTGGAGCTATCCCCGCTTGTCGTGGCCGAGCAAGACAGAGATGAGACAAACAAATCTGAAAATCAAAGAAAACCTTCTTGTGCAAAAAAGTTATTTGGCTAGTTAAAAAACAATTTTTACTAATTGTTTGTAGCATCTAGTTTCCTTGTTTTTTTGAGTTTTTCCGCAAGTTTTGGTCTGTTGTTGGGCCGGATTTTTGCACAGTAGTTGAATGGTTTTTTGATCACGCCTCTTTTTTTATAGGGTATAACTCTTCTTTTATAGCCCTTATTCCGAAATCCTTAGATCCGAAATCGGTGGGTGATTATCGGCCTATAAGTTTGATTGGGAGTATGTATAAAGTTATCACGAAAATCCTTGCAACTTGTCTCTCCGTGGTCATATCTGATCTCATCTCGGATGTTCAAACAACAATTTTCCAAGATTGATTTAACGATATTGATCAGGTCTACATCAGTTAGCGAGTGAAAAGGAACAGCTCTTTGATAAGCTGCCCAAGTCAATAGTAAGGACCCACGCATCTCCTCCTTTTGGCCGGCTTTATAGCCTTCCCACCAAAGCAAAGGCTGTCACCCTCGAACTTAGACAAAGCCAATCTGGTCTTTAAAAGCATCATTACAATCCTTCACGTCAGAAGATTTTCTCCATATGGGGATCAATTTCCCAGCATCAATCAGGGGCTACTGCATTCTCGAACGAATGGGGTTTCTGCTTATTGAAGCGCTCAAAGCCAAGTATGATTAGGGACTGGTGGAGGATTTCTATCCGATGCTACCAGCGACGGTATTCTTCCGCAGAAACCTGCTCAGCGATTTTGTTTTTTTTCTTTTTTTCCTAATTCGTTTCTGGGTGACGGTTGGGTGGGAGTTTCTTAGTTGCCGGGGGGAGGTTTTGGAAAAGATCAGTAGGGAAGCGCATGGTCAGTCCAAGCAGCCCTGAACAGGCCAGCAGACTAGATTCAGTCATCGGTACGATACGTAGTTCACCATCTTCATTTGTAAAAAGGGTTTCAATGATTAAAGGTTTAAACGGATCAAACGTGACGGAAAATAAACGCGATTGTGAACAAGGTAACCTAATGTCTACCCAATCTCACTGGTCATGTTTTAGAGCTCTTCAGGTCGGCAAGCCTGAGCTCGATACCATAATTGTCACGACCAACCACCGCGTCGGAGAGTAGCCGACAAACGGGTCATAATATGGTGTCATATCAAAGCATAATAAAGGCATTAAAGGTCATAAATGATAAACATAGACAAAGGTGGGAAAGCCTAAATTCAAAACATCGGCTCCTGCCGATTATGAGATTCAACTGAATACGTAAAAGAAAGTCTTCTAAAGGACTAAAACATGTGTCCAGATAGTATAGCACATCAAAGTGGTCTGCGATAAAAGAAAGGGAATGCTAACATGGTCACTTCCTAAGCAAACACCTCTCTCAAGCCCAATCTCCCTCTAGATTACCTGCCGTATAAGAAAGAGAAAGAAGAATGTCACGGCTGAGCATAACGCTCAGTGAACGGATATAATAACAATGTAAGTAATAAGTATGAATCCTAGGATACTTATGTATAAAGTCGCGTAGAGAAAGATCATGAGTGTCATGAGGAAACTGGAGAATACATGTGGATAGGAACATGAAATAACATGCTAAAACGATTAGGATTCGGTAACGTGAAGTCAAAGATATCATGAGATATCATTTATAAACATAAATAATAAGGAATGCCCACGAGCTCATATAATCATACATGTCATAACAATAATATCGTGAATACATGCATATAATAGAGGGCTGCCTTCAAACAGTGTATAGAGGGGTGGACCTCTTATAATATATGGGTGGAGGGAATGATAGCTCCAAGTGTGATGGATGTAGAGCACACACCAACCAAATCACCATGAAAGTGTTAAACATGTAAACATGGTTTGCCCCAATACGCCCTGAATAATAATGGCCAAAATGAAATATATCTGGTAACATGAAGGGAAGCCGCGTGAAATAACTCTCATCGCGAAAGAGTAGGACACAGGTGCCTATTGTACTAATCAACGGTCATGTACCTCTGATGACTAGGTGGTAAGTCAATGTAAATCATGGTCAGCGTATATATATAGCTGTTCGGGAATAGAATAGTCTTGAAATATACATTGTAAAGAATCATGGCAAAAGACAAAAATGGGGAAGCCATTAGCCGTTCAGTGGGTATTTGGGGAGGGATGAAGCATTGAAAAGAAGAATGTCTTTACTGAAAGGACGGAATATCCGTTTCCTTATGTCCGGCAGTAATGGAAAAAGAGAAGGATATGGGATGGAAGCTACTCCTGCTTAATGCGATCTCATGGTTAAAGGACCATATTAAGTTTCTTGTTTCTTTCGATTAAGGTAACTTTCTATTTTTAGTAACTTTCTATTTTTAGTAACTTTCTATTTTTAGTAACTTTCGATTAATTAGCATGATTCCTGATTAGTAAGTTCCATAATTATATATTCATGATTATATATTGATTGTATTCATTGTTATATGGGACTTCTCCAAATATAGAGTTCTAAATATAGTAAGTTTCCAAACATAGGACTTTCCTATTTAACTTTCCATAAATGATAACTTCCCGGATTTAATAAGTTTCCAATAATTAAATTCACAACAATAGATTTCTCATAAATAGAGGTTTTCTATAAATAGCAGGTTTCTTTAAATAGCCAGGTTTCTATAATTAGACAGGTTTCTATAAAATAGCGGTTTCTATAAATAGTAAGTTTCCATAAATAGATGTTTTCGATAAATTAGAGTTTTCTGTTTCTGTTATTTACAAATCCAAATCATTGATCTTACATAATTTACGTATTTAGTCCTTTTTTAGTTATTAATTTAATTAAAAATTGATATTTAATTATAATTTTTGCAAACAAGCCTTATAATATCAAATATGGTATTTTCATACTTATTCTTTAATTACTAATCATAATTGTACTTTTCATACATTTACAAGTCTTATGTCCCTCAGTTTTAAATACAATTCGATTAATATTATATTATATATAAATTAATAATGTTTAAACCCATAACAATTATCAATTGATAATTTATACCTATCTACTATTTTTCAAATTAATCTATAACATTATTTAAATGCCATAATCAGCCCCAAGTTTCGCAGGAAATTACAAACACCCCCTTTATACTTTTAAAACACAAATCGGGTAACCAATAAAATGCACAAAACCCTAATTAATAATTTCCCCTTTTTAGTACATAATTGTATACAATTCATTTAGCATGTATTGGACTGGAAAAATATATAACCTTACCCTAATTCGTTTTCCAATTTTCTTCTTCATTTCTTTCATAATTCAAAATCGGCAAGAATTAGAAATTCCACAATAATTATCTAAATCTTGTATACAATTTTTCTAACGATTTATCTGGTTCATACATGATATACACAAGTCATAAAAATTATAAATCAGAAGTTATAAAATTATTATGAGTCCGAATACAATTCTTGCAATTATTTATGGTTTATATCATGTTTAAGGCTTAATAAATCAAAATAACGGGACAAACATGGTTAATTGTTCTCATGTCATTTCGATTTATATAATGTAAAATTGAGTTATAAAATACTGATAATTATGGATGATTTTATGAATTATTGAGTTCGGCTAGGTATTTCGAATTCAAAAGAACACCATAAATCGAATCAAGCTTCAAACCAATGAACCAATAATTTTCTTAGCTCCCTTGTACTCCCAAGAACCCTAGAAAATTCGTTTCTTGCCTTGAAAAAAATAAATGGTGCGCCACTTAATTGTTTTGTGTTTTTGGAATATGGTTTTTTTTTAAGATAGTACAAATGAAAATTGTATATAAAAGATATACAAACTAAAATGCCGAGATTTTGGGTATTTTCAAAGTATAAAATCAGATTTTATTTTTGCCTAAAAATATTTCATAATTTCCCTATTATATTTTATATTTAATTGTATAATATAAGTAATTTACTTATAATTATTTCGGCAAAATACATATTTATAAGAAATAATTATAGCATAGAGCCATAACCATTAAAAATTTTAAACAATGTCAGACAACATACCATTTGATCTTCAATTGGCTATCATGAATAGACTTCTGGTGAAATCTTTACTTCAATTTCGTACTGTGTCAAAGTCGTGGAAGTATTCTATACACTGTTCCGACTTTATTTGTAAATACGGTTTTCGTGAGAGCAATAATTGTTGTTTATATTTAACCATTAAGCAAAATATAAAGGTTTTATATGCATGGGAGCTAGAAGTTGATGATGGTGAGGTTTCATCGTACAAACAACTATTCACTATTCCATACCCAGCAGAGCATGAGCTCAAATTAATTGGATTTACAAAAGATAAGCAACCAATAGTTGAAGCTTAGTTCCTCCAACAATTGCATCAGTCACTACAAGTGTTCAATCCAAGCTTTCAAAATTTTCAAAATGTTGGTTTCGAGGCAAACCATGGTTCATTTTTCATTGGCCAATACAAAGAATCACTAATGCTTGTTAATGAACAAACCAATGGAATAATATTTTAGGTTTTGTCGTTGATGTTATTATTTTATGCATATCATGTTATAATTGTGTAAGTCTTTTTTAATAATAGATTTAAAGTATTTGCATGTTTAGTATTGTGTTAAAAATGTTTCTATTCACTTATATATATAATGTTATTATTGACTTGATTGTTTTAATAGTTGACATGTCCTTGTCATTATTGTTCCTCTATATATACCCTACGTTGATACTCAATTCATACACTCCTATTTTCAACATCATAATCCTCTAATATTTTCTTTCTTACTTGTTTACAATGTCCAACTACATACCCTTTCATATCCAAATCAAAATCATGAAAAAATACCGGTTAAGAGTTTACTCAAGTTCCGTATGGTGTCAAAGTCATGGAAGTATACAATAGACAGTGACATCTTCGGCCGTGAATACGGTTCTCGTCAATGTGAAATGTGTTGTTTTACTTTAAAGTATAATGTTGGTAACGAACGTTTTATGTGTTCTGCAGATGGACAAATGTCCTTAAGTTTGCTAAATACAAATTTTCCACAAACATATCTAACACCAATTACCACTTTTGAAGGGGTATGGTGTTTTTCATTCAGTTGTCATGTCGGGGCGATTATTTGGAACCCATGTATAAGCAAATTTCCTAGAATTGAAGTCCCTTTCATGCCCAATAGGCCAGTAATTGAAAAAATTATTTGGGGTTTTAGTGTCCATCCTGACACGTTAGACCCAACAATACTTAATATCTCTATGCCGTTATACAGAGACGGACCGTGGCATGTGTTATTGTATACTTTGAACTCGGATACATGGACTGTTCTTGAGAATTACCGTTTGCCCCGTATCGGTATAAGAATAAAACGATCGTGTAGAGTAGCAGTTGCAAGTAGTTGTATTTTCTGGGGTTGTTCTAAAACATTTTTTAATGACGATGGTTCTTTTTACAAACTCTATATGCTTGTTTCTTTCGATATGATTAACCACCAATTTCATGTTTTAGACATACCTACTCAGTTAAGGAACTCACTTCTAATTCCATTCTATATTTCCAAGCTAGGAAACTCTCTTGTAATTTCAGGAAACCTCATTCATTATGAGAACCGATATATATGTGCATGGTTGTTAGAAGTCGAAGCTATTGTTATAACATCATGGAGAGTGCTATTTGTCATTCCCTCCCAAAATATTGCAAAATTACTTAGATTTACTATGGACGATGATCCAATTGTTGAAGTTGATAGCGGCCAAGAAATGGTTCACACGTTACAAGTTTATGACCGTCCGTCACAACAATTTCATAACGTCGGTATCGAAGGTGATGCTAGATCATTCTTCATTGGCCCATACAAAGAATCACTAATTCTTCTTAATGTTTAATAACTAGCATATGTTGTTTTATCTATTTAATGTTTAAGTTAACATGCTTTGTAGATTTCTTTTTTGTAACGTATTTTTAAATTTTATATTTTAATTTTAGTAGATTGGTAATGTAATTTATAATTCGGTCATGTCATTGTAATATAAGTAATGAATTTTTATCATCGTATTGTCTATTAATATTGTTGTTATGTATAGTCTTTTTATGTGACGTTTTTAATACATAAAATATCAAACTCTCGCAAATAAATATTCACAAAAACACCCGCCAAAAACTTCTAGTTACTATAAAAGCAGCTATTATCGCCAATAACAACAACAAACCAAACATACACATGATTATTATGAAGATGGTACCATATGAAGCTTTTGCGTGTAGTTGTGGAGCCGAAGATGTTGTTCTGCGAGAATCGTATCAAACCAAAACCAGTGGCAAACTATATTATGCGTGTCCAAAATCCAAGGTGACTATTTGCTTTTTTTGGTGTATTATACAAATTATATGGTTACTTGTTAATAATTGAATTTTAAAATCTTGAACAGCCTCGGCAAAATTACTATGGATGTAAAATTTTCTTATGGAAAGAAGAACGAGTTGCTCTACTAATCAGTTCTCCTGGAGGTTCATCTACACCAAGTTTTTCTCCATGAACTTCATCGACTCTAATTTTTTATCCAACACCCTCCACCCCTCCAATCTATTATGGGGGATCATCAAGCAATACAGAGTTCTCAAACTGCAAGCACTTGCTTGGAAGGATAAAGGTACTACAAGCGACACTGGAATGCATATGCATCCGGAACAACACACACTGGATTTTAAACAATGACATGGAAAAACTTGGTTTGGAATAGTGTCTAATTTGGAAGTGAATTTGTATGCTTCATTTGTTTTAAGTGTTATGGAAATTATAATGTATTAATTTTCTGTCTCATATAAAATGTAAGTGTTTCCTTAAAGATTACAAATTTAAACACAAGACATAACTCATTCATTGAAATAAAAATACATATTACATAAATTAAACACAATATAGAATTGTAAACACAATACGGAATTTTAAACACAATACGGGATTTTAAACACAATACTGGATTTTAAACAAATACATAAAATAAAATAACAACACAATTAACTAAATTTGTTGTATCCAACCAGTTTTATCCCTGATTTGTTTTTCCAACATTGCCGCCTTTAACAACAGATCATTGTTCATCTCGTAGTCTAATTCAGATTCTATTTTCAGAAAATTTTCAATCAAAGCATGTTGCTCCAGTGGAATGTCTCTACATTCCTCGTATGCTTTCCGCAATTCATCTTTAGCTGTAGATGCATCATTAAATTCGTGGGCTAAGTTCATCATCGCTAACTAACGACCTCGATCCTCCTGAATTTGTTTTCCAACCATAGCTTTGATTTGATCAATGTGGAACCGAACACGCCATTAAGATTTATTATTAAAAACGTTTGTGTTTAAATTTTTTATATTTGAAGGGGTATTTATATGTTTATAAAAAGAAAAATGATGAAACCATTGTCAGAGACTTGTCAAGTAGATGAATATATGTTGTTATTGAATTGTCTAATCTACCAGTGAATAGTAAAAAACTAGTACTAAATCGCGTAAATAATTCAGTGATAAAACATTTGTCAGGGACTTGTCAACTCAATGATTATATATTGTCATTGAATTGTCTAATTTGTCAGTAAATAGTTTAAAACTAGTAATAAATCGCGTAAATAATTCAGTGATAAAATCTTTGTCAGGGTCATGTCAACTCAATGATTATATATTATCATTGAATTATCTAATCTGTCAGTAAATAGTAAAAAACTAGTAATAAATCGTGTAAATAATTCAGTGATAAAACAAATGACATGGACTTGTCCAATCAATGTTTTTATACAGTCATTGAATTGTCAAATTTGTAACAGAATTATCAAATCATGTCATAAATCGCTACAAATACTAAGTGATGATGCCATTACATTATATATAACTTGTTGATAAATTCATAATACAACATTATCTTAAAAATCAAACATATTAATGGACGCATATTCAAAGAAATTCAAATGTGTATTACATTTTAATTCATTTGAGGAACGCGTCATTATGTACGATGATATGACATACTCGATGTTACTTGAATTCGTTGTGAAGAGATTCAATTTAGATCCTAATATCCTGTTAAATTTATCGTTTAACCTTCCTGCAATTGAAAGGGATATTACAAACGACGAGGATGTCAAATTTTTTATTGATTGTGCTACCAATTCTTTATATGATGAAATACCACATTTGTATGTTCGTCCACCCAAAGTTGAAGCAAGGATAATACCAGGGCCAACAGGTATTCTTCAGAAGGCGATGCTGCAAAAAAAGCAGACGTTCAGGCAGGTGGTCATGAAAACATATTGACAACCCAAGAGTATGTCAAGAAAGTAAATGAAGATGTGTCTAAAGATGATCATTTTATGAAAGGCCCATGGGTAAGCGCGATTGTGTATCTTCATGGTCAATGAGTCATTGCATCTGGTTGTCTTGGCCATGTGGAAAAATATTGCAAAAATAGGAAACTTGAATTAGTGGTTGGCGTTGTCAAGAGTTGTACACCAAATTCGTTGGGAGACATGACAGTTACATTAAAAGATCCAACAGGTACTGTGGGAGGTACGATTCATTACAAAGTCTTTCAAAATGAAGCTCATGGTTACACAAAGTCTATCAAAGTCGGATCTGTTTTGATACTTCATAATGTTTCTGTCTGGACCCCAAAACCATCACAACATTATCTTAACATTACAATCAGAAACATTGTTAAGGTATTCGACAAGGACACCGAATTTTAGTCTTTTAAATGTTTATTTTTACATTATGTCCGTTTATGTTTTTTAATCAAGTTGTATTACAACAATTATCATCGCTTATAATGTTTTATTATTTCAATGTCTACTTATTGTTCATCTATCAAAGTAGTATAAAATATTATTTCATTCAAAACAACATAACTAAAAACATACACAAGATAAAAAATAAACTAGTCATAGAAATATTGACACATTTTATTTCTAATACTCTCCCAAAATGCTTGACTATCACCAATTACTATTGGGTTTGATTTTGATCATAAACAGGAGATTAACCAACAAGTGATGACTCCACAATCTGAGAAGTTGGGTTGTTAAGGGACATCTATACCTAAACCATCATTGTATGAAAATTCAAAATAATGAGGTCTTCTAGTTTTATTGAAATAGCCACGCTCTTGCAAAATGTTATTAATCAAGGGTGTCCAAAGTTTAATTAGTTCCGATAACAAATTCTTTGTCCTCTCGCTACGCATGGAGTCGAACACATAAAAATGAGAAGTAGGTAAGTGTATTACACCCGTGACCCAATGATTTCCTGCAACATGTATGGGCATAAACACCTACAAAAATAAAAACAAAACTTTTTGTCAAACTAAAAATATTATTTAATACTAATCATACATAAAATATATTAAAATTTTTAAAACAAATAAGTACCCAGTCAACATCATTCCACGCTGGATACGGACGCGTTGTACCATCTAATATTCCAATAATGTGTTGGTTTGTCTCTATCATAAAACGATGATTTTTCGGATGTACACTTACCGTACCCGTTTTGGCCACTGTCCACGGGGCATTTTTAGGCTTACTCCTAATTAATAGCTCCATCCACGAGTTCATGTGCTGATTCAAAAACAAACTAACCAAAATAAATAGATGTTTTTGGAAAAATATAAATTAATCCTTTATTAGACTTGTATTAATAAACTTACATCCCCGGACAACCAACCCACTTGGTTGGCCTGTTCCAGTCTGTAAATGTCAGGCGTACACAAATAAGGTACTAGTTGTCGCCAAAAGCTAGTTGGATCTGAACAACCCTTCATATAATAATCTAAGTAAATCTTGTGGGGGTTGTTAAGAAATTCTGACAAGTTAACATAATTATCTCATCGCACCTAAACAACCAAGTTAACAACCAATCTCAATACACATAATTGGTTGAGTTTATTTAATAATTTATATAAAAGACTAACAATTACCTTATTATGGTCCACGTCTTCCTACACTAACATATTAACAGTGAATTGGCCACACACAAACATAATGTCATCGCTTTCTTCATTGTCATCATCAAAAACGTTCCCAAGATTCAAAGGTAATACAGTGGCCATATGGACCTTATTCTTAGTTTTATTACCATGTTGCTTGGGTAAAACTATAGTAGGAGGTTGTTCCATGTATGGAGTCCGCCTATAGATGTCGGGACGTTGTTCCCTCTTTCCTCGATTCTGTATATTCTAAAAACAACAATTTATAAACATTTATTACTTCATGATGGTTACTACTATATAAGCATATTCGTATATAAATTTACCATTACCTGGTCCAATAAGCCAGCAGCATCAGGATGCGTCTCAATAGGGGTTTTCGAATTTGGATTACCCATATGAGATGGAATCTGGCTTTGCCAATTATATGTACCAGGATGCGACGAGATAGCGGGTTGCCTAAATGGAGTGGTCGACTGCGCCGCCATCTGGCTTTGCCAATTAGAAGAACCAGGTTGCGATGGCATTAGGGTTTGCCAGTTTGTTGGCGTAACCCATATTAAAAAACGAGTTGTTTGCCTGGGTCTGGAAAGAAGATCGACCACCCTGTCATAAAAATACAAAATTATAATATTTACCTCATTTTAGTTATATTAAATGCACAAAAATTATACCTGATTGCTTTGGAATTCACTAAAATCGCTCATCCCATAATGTTGGCTGACAAACATCGGTCCTTTATTCTCTTCTCGCACCGGGCCGACATTCATACCCTCTATAAATTTACGCATTTGTTCATACATTTTTTCTCGTTCAGCGCCCTTTTTCTTCATTTCCTCTAAATCTCTTTTTTGTTGTTCAAAATCTCCTTTTTGTTCCTCGAATTGTCGATAAAACTCTGCTGGAACTTCATACAGATTTTGTACGAAGAGAACTTCAAATGTCAACCACAATGCAACAAGAGAACTTCAAACCAAAATTTTTGAATCACGCATTTATTTGGATCTTCATCGACAATTTGAGGAACAAAAAAGAGATTTTAAACAACAAAAAAGAGATTTGGAGGAAATGAAGAAAAAAGACGCTGAACGAGAAAAAGTGTATGAACAAATGCGTAAATTTATAGAGGGTATGAATGTCGGCCCAGTGCGAGAAGAGAATAAAGGACCGATGTTTGTCAGCCAACATTATGGGATGAGCGATTTTAGTAAATTCCAAAGCAATCAGGTATAATTTTTGTGCATTTAATATAACTAAAATTAGGTAAATATTATAATTTTGTATGGTGACAGGGTGGTCGATCTTCTTTCTAGACCCAGGCAAACAACTCGTTTTTTAATATGGGTACGCCAACAAACTGGCAAACCCCAATGCCATCGCAACCTGGTTCTTCTAATTGGCAAAGCCAGATGGCGACGCAGTCGGCCACTCTATTTAGGCAACCCGTTATCCCGTCGCATCCGATACATATAATTGGCAAAGACAGATTCTATCTCATATGGGTAATCCAAATTCGCAAACCCCTATTGAGACGCATCCTGATGTTGTTGGCTTATTGGACTAGGTAATGGTAAATTTATATACGAATATGCTTATATAGTAGTAACCATCATGAAATAATAAATGTTTATAAATTGTTGTTTTTAAAATATAAGGAATCGAGGAAAGAGGGAACAACGTCCTAGCATGTATAGGCGAACTCCATACATGGAACAACCTTCTACTATAGTTTTACCCAAGCAACGTGGTAATAAAACTAAGAATAAGGTCCATAAGGCCACTATATTACCTTTGAATCTTGGGAACGTTTTTTATGATGACAATAAAGAAAATGATGACATTATGTTTGTGGGTGGAAAATTCACTGGTAATGTGTTAGTGTATGAAAACGTGGACCCTAATAAGGTAATTATTAGTCTTTTATATAAATTATTAAATAAACTCAACCAATTATGTGTATTGAGATTAGTTGTTAACTTGGTTGTTTAGGTGCGGCGAGATAATTATGTTAACTTGTCGGAATTTCTTAACAACCCTCACGAGATTTACTTTGATTGTTATATTAAGGGTTGTTCAGTTCCAACTAGCTTTTGGCGACAACTAGTACCTTATTTGTGTATGCCTGACATTTACAGACTGGAACAGGCCAACCAAGTGGGTTGGTTGTCTGGGGACGTAAGTTTTTAATACAAGTCTAATAAAGGATTAATTTATATTTTTCCAAAAACATCTATTTATTTTGGTTAGTTTGTTTTTGAATTAGCACATGAACTCGTGGATGGAGCTATTAATTAGGAGTAGGCCTGAAAATGCCCCGTGGACAATGGCCAAAACGGGTACGGTAAGTATACATCCGAAAAATCATCGTTTTATGATAGAGACGGACCTACATGTTATTGGAACATTGGATGGTACAACGCATCCGTATCCAGCGTGGAATGATGTTGACTGGGTACTTATTTGTTTTAAAAGTTTTAATACATTTTATGTATGATTAGTATTAAATAATTTATTTAGTTTGACAAAAAGTTTTATTTTTATTTTTGTAGGTGTTTATGCCCATACATGTTGCAGGAAATCATTAGGTCATGGGTGTAATACACTTACCTACTTCTCATTTTTATATGTTCGACTTCATGCGTAGCTAGGGGACAAAGAATTTGTTATCGGAACTAATTAAACTTTGGACACCCTTGATTAATAACATTTTGCAAGAGCGTGGTTGTTTCAATGAAACTAGATGACCTCATTATTTGGAATTTTCATACAATGATGTTTTGGGTATAGATGTCCCTCAACAACCTAACTTCTCAGATTGTGGAGTCATCACATGTTGTTAATCTCCTGTTTCTGTTCAAAATAAACCCAATAGTGAATGGTGATAGTCAAGCGTTTTGGGAGAGTATTAGAAATAAAATGTGTCAATATTTCTATAGTTGTAGGTGTGAGAATACTAGAGATTTTAGATATGATTAGTTTATTTTTTATCTTGTGTATGTTTTGAGTTATGTTGTTTTGAATGAAATAATATTTTATACTACTTTGATAGACGAACAATAAGTAGACATTAAATTAATAAAACATTACAAGCGATGATAATTGTTGTAATACAACTTGATTAAAAAACATAAACGGACATAATGTAAAAATAAACATTTAAAAGACTAAAATTCGGTGTCCTTGTCGAATACCTTAACAATGTTTCTGATTGTTATGTTAAGATAATGTTGTAATGAATCGTACCTCCCACAGTACCTGTTGGGTCTTTTAATGTAACTGTCATGTCTCCCAACGAATTTGGTGTACAACTCTTGACAACGCCAACCACTAATTCAAGCTTCCCAT